>LQRL01137340.1:12528-26436 GCA_001703475.1 Hydroides elegans | reverse complement strand
TCTTGCTAATTTTTGCCATAGGGCATTTCTCCAGACCATATCAAAAGCCTTGGCGTAGTCAATCCATGCAACATAGAGTTTCCTATTCTGTTTGATAAAATGTCAATCAGCGATTGAATGACGAAAATTTGGTCAATAGTTGAGTGATGTTTTCTGAACCCCGCTTGGTTTAGTTTTATAATATTGTATTTTTCAGCGGTTTTGACCAGCCTATCGCTCTTTTGAGTCAGCCAGGAGGGCCGTATCATCGGCATAAAGGACGATCATAAGGTTTATGTAATTGTACGCTTCGTGATTTGATATTTTTAGGTAATCAAAGTTACGGTTATTCAAAAACTCTTCTAAGTCGTTAATAAACGTACTGAACAGAAAAGGGGATAAACTTTCACCCTGCCTGACCCCAGCAAAACTCAGAAATGGCCTGGAGAGCCTTCCCTGCGCAAATACTTTAGATTTTACCATTTTATAAAGGTTCTTAATGAAATTAACGATCTTCGAAGAAACACCCGCTCTTGCTAATTTTTGCCATAGGGCATTTCTCCAGACCATATCAAAAGCCTTGGCGTAGTCAATCCATGCAACATAGAGTTTCCTATTCTGTTTGATAAAAATGTCAATCAGCGATTGAATGACGAAAATTTGGTCAATAGTTGAGTGATGTTTTCTGAACCCCGCTTGGTTTAGTTTTATAATATTATATTTTTCAGCGGTTTTGACCAGCCTATCGTTTATCAATTTTGTGAAGGCTTTACCTAGTACTGAGAGGAGAGTAATGCCCCTATAATTCGCTGGATTTTTAGGGTCCCCCTTCTTGTAAATAGGTATTATTAAACCAGATGTCCAAGCTTCCGGTATTTCGCCGGATTCGAGAACTGCGTTAAATAGGTTAGTATAAAACTTTAACAGTTTGTTAGCTGTCGACTTCAGAAACTCGTTTATGACAAGGTCTTCTCCGGTAGCTTTACCATTTTTAGGCCCTTTAACGCCTTTAACACCTCATCTTCGGTAAACGGTTTATCTAGGTCATTTGTGTCTATCACTGTTATTTCTGATTGGTCATCTTCAGGAACATTGTCACTAACATTGTTAGTGGTTTGTTTACATAAAATTTACGACAGTCTAGCCTATTTTTGACATTATGCACAACCTCTCTATTTACGCGTATCGGGAATTTTATTCGCATGAATGTATAATTATTGCGAATATATTTCTTGATGAATATTGAAATACGAGATTATCACAAATGAATTCCTCTTTTAAGAAACTAATCTGCTTAAATTATTATCAAATGTGCCTTTCGGATTTGGTTGGAACAGTCACAATAATACGAAAAATGTTAACACAAAGATAGAAAATAAATGGGTATCTTGTAATTTTAAAATGATTTGGAAAATAATTAAGCTTCCTGTTTTTATTTGCATTTTAATCTGTTTTTGGTTTAAGCAAATATTAGAGATTTTGTGCAGGTTTAAAAATCTTTCAGCTAATAGCCATTGACCCAAATATGACCAATTGCATTGCTTGTTACTGGATTGTCTAGCCTATTTTTGATATTCTGCACAACTTCTCTATTATTAGATATTGTGTACGAAAACCATGTTTGGTTTTATTGCTACTAAAATTACAACCAAAAAGCCCCCCATTTGCAAGAACACAAAATGACATTTCCTATTCATAAAATATATACTGTTTTCGATTTATTATCCAGCAATGTCAGTGAATGTTAAAATATTTAACAAACTAAATAAGTTGGTTGATAATGCCTCTCTGAACCAACATTGTCGATCGAGAAAATGGACGATACATTTGGTCTTTTTGATTGGAAAATATATAGGTGTTCCTTTCTTCCGTGAAGAGAGCAGTATTTTTTTTCAAGTATCATGCACTTTCTGTAAAACGTTCGGCATAACATTCTGTAATTACATTGACAAGTGATTGGTTTGCTTCATACAGTGTAATAAATTAACAGTGCTAACTAAAAAAACATTGTTCTTGCAAATGCCCGCAAGGAGAAATTGGGTTCTCATTTTCTAACCAGATCTGAAGAAACAATTAGTCATATGAACAATATGCCCATCAAAAAAGTGAATGGTTCGAAAATTTATCTTAACATCGGTCGAATTTCACGATTATTTCGTATAACAAAAATCGAAGGCAACCTTATATGAAACTATTATCAAACCATCATAAATTGTTATGTTTACATTATTCCGATGCATCCATAAGTTTTAATTTTAAAACAAATACTAGAAATGTTTGGTACGAATTGAATTTTCATTAGTTTTTCTTTGTTTCGAAAAAGTACTAGAAATGTTTGGTACGAATAGAATTCGCAATACTTTTGTTTTGTTTCAAAATTTAATGGTGAATGCAAACATATTTCCAATCAGATAAAGATGCTAACAGTTCATAACAGTTGAAAATAATTACAATACTTTACAAATAATAATTATATTTTTGAATAATCAAAATAGAGATGTGGGTTTTATATTTAAACCTTTTTTATATATGAAGGACAAAATTTTATGGAACCGTAGTGTTAGGGTAAGTAAATGATTCAAATAGAATGAGCTGCCATTTTTTTCTATGAAATACCAAACTGTAAGACCAAATAACGTAGACCATTTGTATTTGTACTTCTATTAGGCGATCTTTTGTACAAATGTATATATGTATGTGCGAAACTCAAATTTCCAGCGAAACTTTAATTTCGCTAGGGAAGATTGATTTTTCGGATTATGTTATTATTTTGTGTCGTGATATTATTTAATTGGTTTTTATTACAGTTTATCTTATACATATGTATAGCAATATTTTCACAGGTCATCTGACCAATTTATCAAAAACTTTTTATGGAGTTGTACCAAATGATGTCATTGAAATAAGCCGATTAATCCACAAGTTCACTTCATGCTTCAACTCACGGATAATCTTCTATGGGTGTGTGCTTTATGTCACAAATACACATGATTGGATCAAAATATACTTGAAAAAAACTTAAAGACCAAATCCAAAGTTATGGCCGTTAAAGTATCTTGAATGCTCTAATTTATCTAATATAATAAAATGAATGAATCTTTTGCTAGCGAAACTATTGTTTTGCTTAAATATATGTTTTCCTGCCACATATACATGTACATATTTGCATACAGAAATAACCCTCCCAGGATTGGAAATTATGGGTATGTGAATGTTATGCAATTTTTGATATAAAAACGACGACGATAGCCTTATTTTGAAAATCAGACATAACTTCAATTTTCAACGAACAAATTGTTGAATAGCACATCAAAATTGGGATTTGTAAAAGCTTGTAATAGTTAAAATATGGAACCACCCTCTTACCGTAAAGATGCATTTTAAACATGTATAATACACAACATAACTGTCAACCTAAAGTATGATGGGAGCATAATACCAGACAAATAGTGAAACATTGGTAATAAATTGACATTCATTGTTTATAATTAAAAATTAATAATTCGAATTTTAATCGGCATGATTCAAAATACCCAATAATATATGTTTTAAACGATTCTTTTAAAAACACTTAGACTAAATTGTGAAATTATATTTCTAGGTATTTATTGAAAGTCGCTTCGAAAAAAACACACGATGAGAACAACTAAAATGGACCCCGAAGAAGCAGTTTTATAATGTTGAATGGGAATTTTAGAAGCATATTGAAACATTTATTGATTTTACAGCTATCTATATTTGACATCAAGAAATAAACTCATTGATGTGGATAATATAAACACAAAGACTAAATTGTGAAATTATTCTCTTTTTGGTATTTATTTCAAGACACTTCGATCAAAACACAATGCAAACGACTTAGAGGGACCCCTAAAGAAACAGCTTTATTAAGTTGAATGGGAACTTGAGAGGCATGTTGAAACGTTCATTGATTATACAAATATTTATGTTTGACATCAAGAAATAAATTCATTGATGTAGATAATATTCATAACGTTTAGCATTCAAAAAAATACAGAATATTTTTCAACTGCGCATCAACTTTAAACCATGAAAATTCCGATAAACATATTTCTGAATATACTGTGAAAAGAATTATCTAAATATTGGGGTTGCATAAATTCATAGTTAGCTTGAATTTAGCACGACAAAGGAATGTTTAGATTCGGTATTAACAAGATAGCCGTCTGGGTTTTATATAAATCGCATTGATGGGTAACTACATTGATTTGTAACTACGTGCATGAACAACCATGTCTCGCCGAATATCTTTTACAGCTTTACAACCTGCAATACAATGATTGAATATTAAAGTGGATGATATTGCATAATGAATAGCGTATCGTTAGAAAAGATATATCTTCTTGCTTTGTATAGATAATCCTAAAATGGCATCCTTTTCATCTATTGAATGAAAAAAAAATCATATTTGAATCAATATAATTTAAGTATAGTGAATCGAGTCAATTATCACACGGATATAATAGAAAATTAAGAATTTAAGGTTTAATTTGTTGCAATTTATTATGCAAACGAAAAGGGAAGTTTACTCACCAGCAAAAGCCAATGTTGCGCTGAATTCATCTCTCAACATTCCTAACATTTGCCGAACACCTTCCGTTCCCTTGAAATGATAAAACATTTGGTCAATTTCATCGGAAATACAGTATGTTCAAGCAAGAATAATACATAGAAAATATAGATATATGTATATTTAAAAATATGTTGTTTACAATCAACAATATAAAGAAACAAAATAAAGACTATTGATTATAACTACGAAGATGCCATGATAGTTTTTTATATTTACGTTTAGAATTATTTCAAAATTATATTAGGTTCTATGCTCTCATGCACAATAGTAGTTTTTTTAAGTGTTTAATATTCAAAAAATAGAATTCAGCAACATTCTTAATTCATGTATTGTCTATATTGGCGATATAGAATGATAAATAAAGAATGTTTATATCAATATGATCCCACTTTGAGGAAAAGAAAAAGAGCAATATATTGATTTTTAGATTCAGAATTTTAGATTATCCGCGAATAGATCGAAATGCATAATGTTGGCTCAATGGCTAGATGATATATATTTGAACGCAACAGAAAATAGTTTAAAATCGGTTATTGAAATGGCAAGTTAGTTAATCACGTCATATGTGATGTTATATATACAAATTACATATATTTTTGACTATAAATCTTTTGATTTGCCAGCTTGATAAGATATAGAACATTTCTTACATTACACGCTAAAGCAAAGAGTGCCGGTCTTCCTATAAAAACTGCTTTTGCTCCCAAAGCTAGAGCTTTGAATATATCAATACCATGGCGCACACCTCCATCCATGTACACCTCACAGCGACCATTTACAGCAAGCAAAACCTCAGGTAATGCGTCAATCTATAGATAATTGAATTATAATATATATTGTTTTACCGCAATAAAATACAGAGAATCACTTACATTACACACCAAAGCAAAAACTTGGAAAATGAGTATATGATCAGGAAAACATTCCGTCACTGACAAAGTTTTTAAAAAGTTTAGAAATCTAACGATTTTTACTTTACAATTATATGTTTTTAAATTTAATTATCAATAATATAAGTTGGTGACATACAGAAGACACCACTGTGTCAAGTTGTCGACCACCATGGTTGGACACTATGATACCGCTTACACCACAATCTACGGCTAGTGTTGCATCTTCTCCTGAAAATGCATAACAGAAATAGTATGAATAGCATTACCACAATATCAATAAAATATGTTGTCGTGGTAATACTTTCACATGACATTATCAATAATGCTTACCTCAGATAATTATAAATTATGGCCCCATATTACTCATATGATTTCGGTAGTATAAGACAATAAAGATTTTTCTTATCCATAAATTTAAAAAAATCAATATAAGATTATAATTTTTTTATTTGCATTTAATGATAATGATTTGCTATATTTACATTTCACCATACAAACATAGTTTTAACGTCTGCATGAAAATTCAATTATCATCTAGACTATAAAACAATTATAGGATTGATTACCAAATGTATAATTAAGCAAAACTCAGTTTTATTGAGTTCGAATTTAATATGTTGATAATACCAGTCAGAACTCCCTTCAAAATAACAGGAAGATTGGTGATCCCTATCAGCCATTTCAACTCATCCCAAGTGAAATTCAAGTTGAAATTATCTTTGACATTTTGAGGATGGACGACTGATTCATCAGTGGTTCCATCACATGGCCGTGGCAAAAAGTTGCGCATCCTTTCAATAGAAAAACATTTAAACTGATGTACTGAACAAGCACTTGAAGAATGATTTATTTCTTGTCTGATTGCAGGTCTTTTCAGGAAACATATATTTAAATTTAATCTTATTAAAGTTTTCTTTTGTATAAATATGCAATTCTTTAGGTTATATAAAAAGATAGAATACTTACAAAAGACCAGGCGGCAGGGTTTTTGCTATTGAACTTTTCACTCCATAAACTGGTTTATCTGCAGTCAACACTAACGCTTTATAACTATAACATAACAATTATCATATGTAAACGATTTCTCAAACAACCGTATGCACTTTGTAACAAAAGTATTTCGGAGCACTCAATAAAGTTTCATTACAAAGATAATTAGACAATTAGATATTGATATCGCGTTAGAGGAACGGAAATATGTTATAATAATATGTTCAGTTAACCCATGTGTCTCTGCTCTGCTAACAAGCTCTTTAGTCAACTGTTTATCGCTTAAGATACACATTTGGAAAAATCGCAGCGAATTAGGAGTTGCTGCAGCTGCCACATCTTCAATACTTTTATTTGAGTGCATACTCAATGTAAATCCTACTCCAGCAGCGTACGCACCTATGAAAAGACATGTTGGTTTTAAATGTGTTCAATAAGATTTGTATTATTAATCAATATATTTTGACATATAGTTGAATGTAGGTTGTATGTTCATTAGTTCACATATTTGGTATAAACACAACTGTACAATATTTGAAAAGATTTTAAATTATGAAAACAATAAATGAAATAACTCTGATGTATTCTTTCATTATTGCTATTGTGTATGAAAAATGAATACAAAAGTATATTGCCATTTAGTTTATTTTAATTTAAACCTATTTACCTTCAGCAGTGGCACATTCTGCATCCTCGTGGACGAGTCCATTCATGGCAGTCGGAGCCAAACAGACAGGGAATGATATCTTATGGCCTAATATAGTATTGCTCAAATCCCTCTGTGATACATCCCGTAAAACACGAGGTCGAATTCGCCAACTGAAGTATAACATACACATATATAATTGATTCATATGTCTGATTTGTTCCTTCTATGCATAATGATAAACAAATACTTGACTATATACTTTCTGAATAATAAACAATTTATCTATATATACCATCTATATATACTATCTATATTTTATTTATATACTTTGATAATTTATATAAGGATAGCGATATAAACATGTGTTACGATGAAGCACAAATAATTGATTAAAAGACTAACCATTTCCCGATCGTATATTTAATAAAACAATGATTCATATCAATATGATTGAAAAGCAAAATTGTAAAATAAAGAAATATATCTAACCTGTCAAACGAAAGAACATTATCCTTTAAAGTTATTTCTCGACCTGCTCCCCCGCGTATGTAGTCATAAACCGGTCCAGAAAGGATTGATTTAGCAAATCGTTGATAATCATCTAAACACACTGCAGCGTCACCCATATTTATTTTCACATTAAATATCTTAAATTCATATATTTGAATTAAATTTAATATAGTGCATGACAGAGAAAGACGTTATAGTAATTCACACGATTGCACTAAAGTGTGATTTTACAGTATAGTAGGCCAATGACTTCTTATGTTAATCTCGTATGCTAATTCCCGTTTTTATAAGATCACATCACTTGAACATATCAAATGACACAAGAGCACATTAATATATGTTAACAATTTACATTGAGATAATAAGCTAAAATAAATTTAATGTTTTAAACGCTAAGCAAGTCGATTTCATCATTTCGTCATATAAGTGTCCTCAAATATATAAAAAAACTAGTGATCAAGATTTTGTTTGAACTCTTTATCTGTCCAAGCGATCGGAAAACTGACATATGTATATGCACTTGATAGTTTTTATCACGTTCCTTTTGTGTAATGTTTCTGAGATCAGCTTTACTTATATTGCTGAACAAAAGAATATATATCATTAATTAAATTGGCAAATATTATTAAAAACATAAATATATACATCTACTACTTGAGGATGAGAATGAGAATGAAATTTATGTCAAAGAAACGGTTTCACAGTCTAAAGCCTATAATTTGCAAATGGATTCTTTAAAAAGAATTCAACAAAAATATTAATGAGGAGTGAAACTAAAATGTGCTTATTTTAAATAGAAATATAGCTAAACTATGAATATATAAGATTGAATGGGCTATATTGAAAATAAACTTGAAAAATCTAATTCTAATGGAATATGATTAAGCTCTCAGATAAATATTTTAAATTATGCTATACATACATATAACAAAATAAAAGTATTAGTATTTTATTATAATATAGCATCATTTATTATGCATATTGATATTTGCCGCTATTTAAAATAACATATATCTCAACTTGAAACACTCACAATGTCTTTTGTTTTGAAGAGTCATCTTTAAGGAAACGCATGATACATATTCTCTCTAAGAAACAATAATTCTAAATGAATATACATAATTAAGATAAAATCTAGATTATATACATATTCTGCCTAATTATGTAGTCAAGGTGCAATTTACATTAAAATGATTATATGAAAACCTTATGATTTAGTAATGAAAATAAGGCCGATATTCTTTGTTATACATACTTCAAGAATTGAACGTTATTGAACTTTAAATGCTCTTGTTGTTTTATCTACCCGTCTTTTACTATCGTTTAGAAATAAACAGAGACCTAATATTAATACACTATTAGTTCATACATTTTTCAATATAAATTAAGAACAAGGCATAGACTTATATATTAGATATCATATAGAAACTATAACGAAAAATGAAAAAGAAACATAATACTTAAATTTCAAGACTTCAACCTCGAAAGAAGTTTCTGAATAAACTCAACAGAACGATGCAATGCGTTGACATATTTAAACACAAAGCTATTAACAATCACAGTCCAAACTTGAATAAATATATATTTAATAAAAATATCTATGAAAAAAGCATCATATTATAACACGATTAATAGAATATGGCACTATTTTTTAGCCAACATTAGCTAGATGGATAACAAAAGTAAACACAACTAAAACTAAAATTTGCACAAAATACACAAAATTAACAATGTAAAGTAGCTATTCAATACAAGTATTGTGCTTCCTCATTATCAGGCAATTAACAAATTCTAAAACAAAGTTTCAATAATCCATCACATAGAGTATTTCCGTTTCACAAAAATATTAAACTATCAATAATTGTAATAAAGCGCCAAATTAAGATCTACAAAACATAGAAATATATAGTTATACTTTTTATGAATTCTGTTATCAGTGTTGGTGCGTCCAACGTTTGATTAATTAGTGTAAATTATGAGTAAAAAATGGCAAAGAGTTAAACATATGCCATTGCACCTAGAGCTATTCTACTATACCACATATTGACCTGCCTTTTATAAAATTTATAATAACTAGGCTAGATTGACTTAAATTTAAATTTAAAGCACAACAGCAATTAATAACCTTCGTCAAATAATACAATCTAACACAACAGATAAAACAAATGTTTAAATAGTTATATTCTAATACTTTACATACTTATTTATGCATAATTCAAAGTATAACAAGTGTCGTATGTAGCATGTATTTGCAATTATAACTTTGATTTGTAACTATTTGAATGAACAACCATAACTCGCTTTATATATTTGACAGCTTTGCAACCTGTAATAAACATTGCTTCTAAATCAAAATGCATGATATTGCTTGATATAATATATTTTTAATCAGAATATATTTTATAAATATTTTGATTTCTTAGCCTAACATTGTCTTTTTTTATTTAATATCATAAACAATTAAGTGCTATTTCAATTCCATAGAGTTTTGATGAGGTATCAAATATAAAGCTTTATATGTCGAAAACAAGGGGTTCCTAATGTAGATAAGTTTACTCACCTGCTAAAGCTAATGCTGCACTGAATTCCCCTTTCAGTATTTCTAACATTTGCCGAACCCCTTCATTTCCCTTAAAATAGAATATTATTTGGTCGAATCGAATATGCATTTAAATGTGCTGATGCTAATTGAATATATACAAACATAGATGTTTTCATTATTTCATTCTTTATTAACAACCATATGATGATAATATCGTGTAACGACATACAAAATAATAACTCATAATATTGCTTTAAATAAAATCATTTACTGTGTATTTTGATTGAATGCCAGGTTCTTTATATTTTGTTGTACATGTCCATTATATAATGTGAAGAAATACTTACATTGCACGCTAGAGCAAATATAGCCGGTCTCCCTATAAAAACTGCCTTGGCTCCAAGAGCTAAAGCTTTGAATATATCTGTGCCATGCCGCACACCTCCATCCATGTACACCTCACAGCGACCGTTTACAGCCCGAACAATTTCAGGTAATGCGTCAATCTAGAGAATATTATATCAAATTATGAAATGTAAATGCGTGTATCTATGTATGTATACAAGACAATAAAAAAACAAAAATCAATGAAATTCCAATTCGATTTGAAAAGGCTCAATGGCAAACAGGTGAAGAGTTGTGAACTATCAATATATGATTTAAGGTAATCTAATGTTCAGTTTCTAAAATTTGATTTGTTTAAATATGTGTTTGAAAGTAAACAATAATTCAATTTTAAGAAAGGTATTGATAGAAAATTTACAGTAGAAACTACTGTGTCAAGCTGTCGGCCACCATGGTTGGATACTATGATACCGCTTACACCACAATCAACTGCAATTTGTGCGTCGTCTCCTAATAATGAATTTTAAATAACATTTTAAATTATGTTTTATATTTTATGACAATATAGTGTTTTATGTGACCTTTTGCAATATTATTCCTCTTAATTATCAGAGAATTATCAATCCTTTGTTAGATATAATAGCCTCAGTATTATAACATCGCTATAAAACTATCATTGTCAATCTGGAAGTGTATGAAAATCATATTTACTTTTTACCTTTCAATTTTAGTTATTGGAAAGCAAAACCTTATACATTGTCATGCATATAAAATACACATAATGTTTTAACTTATCAAACAATTATAGATTTAAAAATAAGGTGAATGATAAACAAAATGTTTTTTTTAATAATTCATTATATAGTTCATACCAGTCAGAATGCCCTTCAAAATAACAGGAAGATTGGTGATCCCTATTAGCCATTTCAACTCATCCCAAGTGAAATTCAAGTTAAAATTATCTTTCACATGTTGAGGATGGGCGACTGATTCATCTGTGTCCCCATTACTCGGTCGTGGCAAAAAGTTGCCCATCCTTACAATAGAAAGAATTGTTCTGTAGTTAACAAGCAATCGATTAATCGTTTACTAATTATGTTATAGTAACAATAAATGATTTATCCTGAAACATATCTTCCAATTATTTGAATAAAAGTTACCAAAGCTGTTTGTATAAACAAGAACAAAAACTTACAACGTATCAGGTGGCAGTGTCATTGCTATTGAGCTTTTATTTCCATATAATGGTGTATCTGCAGTCAACACTAACGCTTTATATCTATGATAACACATCAATAACACATCAATGATATTCAAATGTCGTTCCTGCATCTATTGAAACACATTCCTCTTAAAATTGTATTTCTTTTGTATCATTTTTTGGTACTTCGGGACATAAGATATACACTAGCAAAATGACAAATAAAGTTAAAATTAGTAACAAATATCTTATAAGAAGAATTGAAGGTGGTATATCTTATGTGCAATATGAATATGTACAGTCATACCCATTTGTCTCTGCTCTTCTAATAAGCTCTTTAGTCAGGAATTTATCTTTCAAGATATAAAGTTGGAAAAATCGCAGCGCTTGCGTTGCTTTGACTGCTACTTCTTCAATACTTTTATTTGAGTGTAGACTCAAAGTAAACCCTACTCCTGCTGCATGGGCGCCTATTGAACAAACATGAAGATAAAGACTTAATTAATAAGTTAGGAAAGGCTTTAAAATGTATAAATGTGCATAAATGCTATGCATGGATATCTTTGGCAGATATTCAACTGCATGTGAACATTATACTACATTGATATATAACTTTAGAATATCAGAGAAACAGTTTGATTACAACCAAAAGTAATTTTAATGCATATTTCAGGGATATTCTCAAAGTTGTATATATGAATCTATAGTGTTATAAAATAGCTTTCATTGATAGATAACAAAAAATACAAAAATATATAACAATGATTACAATGTTTACCCTTAGCAGTGCCACATTCTGCCTCATGGTGGACGAGTCCATGCATGGCAGAAGGAGACACACAGACAGGGAATGATATTTTGTGGCCTAATATAGAAGTACGCAGATCCCTTTGTGAAACATCCCGTAGCACACGCGGCCGAATTCGCCAGCTGAAGCATTTAATAGATGTAAATATTTGCCATCCATGATGTCTGATATACAGATTGTTTTATGTTTAATTCTAACATAAAATAGAATATATAAGCTATATATACTTTAATGATACATGAAGCAATAGATGTTAATATGTTTAGAAGAGAAATTTCGCAAAGTAAAGAGCAAACTGTTTTTCCTTGTTGGTTGTTGTAATGTTAAAATCATGAAATAAACAAAACAGTGACAAATATAAATGTTTTGAAAAATATAAATGTACAATTAATATCAATATATCCTACCTGTCAAATGAATGAACATTATCCTTTAAAGTTACTTCACGACATGCTCCTCCGCTTATGTAATCATAAACTGGCTTAGAAAGGATTGATTTTGCCAATCGTTGATAATCATCCAAACACACTACAGTGTCAGCCATAATAAGTTTGTAATTTTCTCTCTCTTTGATAATTTACAATACTTAAAATAAAAATTGTTCTTTTTAACTTGTTAGGTTTTTCATTCCAGCAAAATATTCGACATGCTCAAGCATAATATTTCATTTAAAGCAATTTGACTGTTAAGTAGGTCAATGCACATTTAGGCTTTAATCGTATGCAAATTACTGAATAAGATGTATCTAATTACCCAAGCCAGTGCACATACATATCATATGCAAAGCTTTTTACTGATATATTTGGCTAACATTCAAAATTAACTTATTTTCAAAAGCAAAGCATGTCAATTATTCCACAACAAGGAAAATATCCAAAACGATGTCAACATAAATGCATTACACAAATCAGGTGATTTCATTCAGTATTGTATTTATGATAACAGTCAAAAGCCTAATATTACAACTTTATACCGAATCCCAAATTCCTTCCTTTTAACTATTAATGTCAATGTGACCGTAAAAACGCGATATTTACTTTTATTCACAATAAACAATAAGATAAAAAAATATCTTGATGTATTGTTACCTTGAATAACAAGGAATATTTTCAGGTATTTTTTTATATAACAGAAAAAAATAAAGGAACACAGAGCAAAGTAGTAGATGACAAGCATAAAAGCAAGCTTAAAATGTCCTCTTAAGTAAACCATGTTAATGCTCGTGAGAGAACCACATAGTTGTGTCTATGTTACATCATGTTTTCAGTATCATTATTTTTATTGTCATATCAATATAAAATGACTGTATAAATCAAGGGGGCGGCCAAAATGACAACAAAAATATATAAGATTGAGTGTGATTTTGAAATTTTGGTTTTATTGATTTATTTGATTTA
>LQRL01137333.1:856-16190 GCA_001703475.1 Hydroides elegans | reverse complement strand
AATTGTGAATAAGTCCAAATCATATATAGATCATTCCTTTAATAGACTTCATTAGGAAAAATAATATTATATGGATACTTAAAGAGAAAATCGTCATTGAATGAAGGGTGGTACCCCAATATTCAAGTGCTCACTCGATGAAATAGGCACACACATAACAACGCAACAAGTTGATTTAATATTTTCTGACCATGACATGACCATATACGGTCTTGTACATATGAAAGATATATGTTTACCTTGCATTACTGTCTTGTTATAAGGTTTTAATATACTTTAATTGCTTTTAAAGAATAGATCACTGAAATATAGTCACATTATTATCATAGATTTATTTATTCTTATTATTATCGTCTCCATAGAGTACTAACGGAAACTTTATGCAATGATGCAGCTTTATTGATTGAAATTCCATTATTAATCAAGCGTTATGCATCATTTAGTTTTTCTTGATTTTTCTTAATTTTTGGTTTCCCCATGACGAGTTTTCTTATATGTACCCTACAGTTTAATTCCTTACGCACTTTCTTATATTAAAAAAACAACGGCACTTCATATAACCACTTAGACTCTAACAGTCTACCCCCGCCTTGGTAGAAATGTATAAACTATGAGTAGCAAACCACATTCGAGGTGCTCACCAAGTTCAGTGAATATATAATATTGAGAGAAAAAAACACGATAATTATATGTTGATCTCTTGCCTGACTAACAAAATACAATGGAAAATAAACTGATAGTGATAGAATTGGACAAGACTATGTATAAAGACCATATATGGTCATGTCATGGTCAGGAAATATCAAAACATTTTGTTGTTTTGTTATATGTGTGCCTATTTCATCGAGTGAGCACTTGAAAATTGGGGTACCACCCTTCAATCAATGACGATTTTCTCTTTAAGTATCCATATAATATTATTTTTCCTAATGAAGTCTATTAAAGGAATGATCTATATATGATTTGGACTTATTCACAATTTTCAATTGCCCTTATGTTTAAAATGAATGCAACTTAAAGCTCAAATTGTCATGTTTTTTATTTCATCGAGTGGCAGTATTTTCTATGTATTTAAACCGATTGTGTAAATTGACTTCTGTACAGGAAAAAAGTGTACGTTTAGTCATACAAGAAACTTTAACGCGTACTTGAACTCGAATGACTGATGTTAAATTCGTAATATACAAATTGCTTTCGACAACAAAATATGGGTGTTAAAACGTATACAGGCATAGTTAAATTATATAACATATTTCTTTTCCCCATGACTGTAACATAATTAGTTATTCTACATTTATATTACAAAATACATAAGAGAAAGATTCGTCACAAAATATTGTGTAAGAGTTGTGCTTAAATGCATATTGTATTTCAGTTAAAGCTTTAGATTAGATCCTTCGCCTATACTTCATTTTCCAAAATCGATAAATTAGCATATAAACACAGGAAATTATGTAAATGTATGCCTCGTTAGGATTGAAGCATTGTAATTAAGCAACATATCTTTGGGTTTAAGTTTACAATATTTGTAACTCTACATAGTCGATTTATTAAAATTCGATATTCAAATCTTGTCCGGTGAGATGTTATTACCTGTGGCAAATACTATTCATTATGTCTAATCAATAAAGCATTATTTGTACTAATAGGCCACAAAAAAAGAATCGACCATAGACTACTTCATCATAGATTAACCTCATAGTGACAGGGTTAAGATCCTGTTTGTGAAACGCGCTTCATGCAAAACCCCGACCACTGTTTCAATATTAACATTTGGCGCGCGAAACAGCTTTACTTGCGACATATACTGTAAATATACAATGTGTTGTCCTTAATGTAGCTATCATATATCATATCAGAAACCGACATCTTTGTTACAGAGATATGCAGAATATCGTTTATAAATGAAGTACACGCAAATACTGGTTACAAGTTTAACGGAAGCACCTTGCCGAATAACTTTTTCAAAGCGATCGAAAATCAAAGTCGCGCTGCTTAATTTTACTCGACATGAGAATAGCCAAGTGAATTCAAAATTGAAACCAATAAGACAAAATCCCTGTTTTTAAACACTAATGATTATATAACGCGACATGTATATCAAATTAGACATGGACTATAGATGGTCATGCTTCAAATTATAATCATTCGTATGACAGTTTTGGCACCAAAACAAGGAAATGCGTTTTCGAAAACAGAAACGCCTTTTGTCTCTTATTTGCATCATTTCAATGCGGCAGGTGCCAGGTTTGAATAAGTCGATAATTTTGGACAGTGTCCCATCAAGGGGTCTTAACATTATATGTCCAATTAACATTTTCACGACAACGCTTTAATTTAATGCGCAGTGAATATTTATGATAACACATTTGCCAAACCTTTGTTTGGAATTGAGAAAGGGCGGACGAAAGGGGCTTTGAAAATTGAACAGTTGATAAGTTCATACCAAATAAATAAAACATACAGAGCTGTTTGATCCCGATATTTATACCGAATTTATGATGCTCGATGGATGGGTAATCAATTGAACAAATCAAGGTAGAAAGTTGTAAATGAATTTAATGTCCAAATCTTAACTCACGAAATTTGGCATGAAATCGTTATTTATGAAAGTCGTGATTCCATACTGTTATGTTGTTACCTTTTATTGCGCATATCTAAATTTTTTGTACATGATTTCGTGTTTACATGTCAACTGCATATCACAACTCACAAATCTGGTATATATTATTAAAAGCAGTTGTTTATAAAAAACAATCAACTGTTCAAAACCCCCTACATGCCCATTTCAACGGGTGTCAAAAATTTAAAGGCTGGGGACATGAACTAACAACTTTATCAATCCGTGTCCCTCTTCAATACATGACTTTATTTCATATACTAGTATTTACTGATTCGGTTCTTCCATTTATTGAAATCAGGACTAATTTGCGAGTGATTCTGTTGTTAATTTTGTTTTCTAATATATTTATACATTCATAGACAACAGTTTATACCTTTTTTTATTATAAGAAAAGGACTCGCTATATAAATCGAATAAATGAATCAACACAATATCGTCAATAAAGCAGCTCCAGTATGATACCCCGATGTTTATATAAACCCCTACTTTACATGATTTCTAAAAATAAACATTATATTTCTTGGCAAACTGCAGAAACAATAACATCCTCCTAATTTGAAATATTGTCAGTATGCCCACTTCAGTGCGTTCTGTGCCCTTTTGTGCTAGAGCGGCCATTTGGTACCCCTTAGTCTAAAATTTAAACATTTCCCTGTTTTAAGACACATGTTTCTGAATTTCGAATCGGGTGTGTCGGAAAATAAAACGCGTCAAATATTGAAAAATGATATTCATTCAAACAGGGGAAACTATGTTTACAAGTTTCCAGCAAGATATAACAGCAAACAAATCTGTGAAGTTTTAATTGATATTAACACCGTTCAACGAAAAGAATTACGAACTACTACGCAACTCGCCTCATCGTATCACCCGTTAGCCATCATATGCAGCTGTACTAAATAAATCGGCCAACTTACTTTTCATACTTGCTGTTAAGGAGCTCTTTAATCTGTGGTAAAAGTGTCGCACACAGATCTAACGTCCATAGGGAACTGAAACAAAAAAGATATGCATATGATATAGAATTATGACATTTAAAAACAAATATTTTGAAATGTCACCAATACAATCTTGAAAACGTTTCCTGACAGCTTATTCAACTATAACATATTATCGTGATAAGTTATTGTCTGGCTCTCAAACTGATGTCACCACTCATGTTCCAAAAAAATATGTGCAGTCACAACATCGAAACCACCACCGCAGTTTGTGTACTTAATTTCTGTTTCAGACAATTATATGATTTTAACCTACTTATTAACTGTACCAATTCATTACATTGAAATAAAGTCACATTTATTGCACGATTCGGTCAAGGTTAGTCCCAGAAATGATGTTTGAAAAGCAGTTACATCTTATCAAAACCTCTTACAAGCATTTTATGTCCACATCAATATATTGTTAATGATATATTTATGATATTTTATTTCATATAAAACTTTCCCAAAAGAAATCGTATGAAAAGACAACTTACTGTTTTTGAACCAATACGTTTAATAAATCTACAATGATGGCTTTGTCGTTCATGCCGATCGCAGAATCTACAGCGGTCTGTAATTGAAATATAAATGGCGATTGTATACAATGAATTACGAAAGTTGTAAAATTATTTTCATTTGACATTGAGCATAAAACTCACGAACCAACTGATTTTAAATTAACGGTACCATATTTAATAATATGAGATCTGCTAAAGTGCATTTTGATAAGATGTCACCTTATAACACAACGCACTCTTACAAGTCACTTAAACACTTAACACCTCAAGGCAGAAATATCTTTCAACCAAAATCATCACTCTCCAAATCAATCTACATTTTTATCCCTCACCTTCATGTTTCCGCCAGTATAGAGCGCCCTCACGATCTGCAGATTCTTGCCGCGACTGTTCATCACCGCGGCCATCGAGTCGTGACCCTTCATGATCGAACTCACCGCGTCCGCCTCCGACATCGCCGTGCTGCTCTGGCCGCCCAGGGCCATGTCGCCCATTTGCTTCTGAGAAAATAAATTAACATACGTCTTTACGATTTGCGTCTTTACGAGTACTTTTGTTCTTGACACTAATCTTAAGGCAAGGATAAATAGGAGCGACCGAATTCGGCTCTTATATACTATACCGAAGATATATTGTCCAACACCCCGAACCCCCAACCCCATATACGGTACTATTATATTTTACATTGGCACACCCCTTGTCGCCGGTTCTTTTTTCCTGAATCTGTCCTTGATATCGGCATAATCAGCGTCACGTCGCGACAAAACCATCAGAAAATGAAGAAAAACGTTTTGGTCCTATGTTTCGTAACGCAACAACTAACTTACAGCGCACAAGTGATGTAAGACCACTTTTTTAATATCTTGCAAATAGGTTTCTCTGCCTTAAAAACATATCACTTTCCGCCGCCTTCATCGCACATCGATAGGCCTATATGTTTTTTTTTTTTCGTATTGCCTTACTCATTGCATCCGTTTTTTGAGAGCCTGCAGCCCACTTGACTTTTATCGAGAACTTTGCTATTTTTAATTGAAACTCGATATCCTGTTTAAACTTGACACAGGTTGGATAAAGAGCAATAATGTGATGTCACATCAAATAAGAATAGCAGTGAATTTTACTTCAAGACTCCTTACCGAACATCCTGAAATTTGATATCTAAACATGTAATTAATACTTGTAGAGTTATCCATAAAAAAAATGCAATAAACTAAATATTGAATTTGAATTGCATAAATCAAATACAATGTCTCTCTATAAACTATGGAGCGAATCCTTTGAAAGTTACTGAAATCATTCCATATTCGTAAAAGATTATCAAGCTCTAATAATAGGATACCCAAAATTCGTTTTAGCCAGCTTAGTCTAAACTTAAATAGACCATTTGATATGAATACTAAAAGAAGCGGATAATATATGCACCCGCTTCGTGTGAGTAACTTTATCGAATAATAAATGATGAGTTTGCAAATTTTTAGTACTGAAAAAAGAAGTTCCTGCTTTTAAAGAAGAGCTATATGTAACACTTTGTAATTTGAGTCGCTCAAAAATATAGGAACGATTTAATACGTAATCGAGCATGTTTTTTTTTTTGTTTTTTTTTTTGTACGAATTTTATTCTTAAGCATTTAAACGACATTTTTTTGTATGAAAACGACCGTCATCATAAGATCCACATTAAAAATAGATCAGAGAACAGTGACGTCAGTTGAAATGAATTGAAAGCTATAACTTTATGGTCCGTGGCAGGCACTATCACGTGCATTATGTGACATGACCTTTCCGCCCTAAATCCCATAATAAGCTAAACCCAAAAGTCCCTTTTCTACGATAAACTCACAGGAAGGAAATCCTCTGCACTGATGCCATCCTTCATCTCGGGCTGCCTCCTCGCCGACGCCGCCGGTTGGCTGGGTCGACTGGCGGGCTGGCTGGGCGCTTGCCTTGTTGGCTGTTGAGAGGAGGAGGGCGGTTGTCGGTTTGCCTGGCGGGGCGAGGACTTGTGGGCGGGCGGGGGCGAGGGGTGCGAGGGCGGTTGGGCGGCGCGCGTGACAGCTGGTTGCGATGGTTGCGAGGAGCGGGAGGATGTTGGTTGCCGCGTGTTGTTGGTGGCAACCGAGGAGGCTTTCGTCACTTTGACGGGCTCTGGGGGTGGACCTGTAAAGAAAGGGTATGATGTGGTCATTGTTGTATGTATCGATTGCGGCTCTTTCCTACTTATCAAAACACACAATGATTTAAAAAACTAGGGATATTCATTTTGTTCATACATATATTTTTTATTTATGCATTTTAATAGATTCTTCTTTTGTAAACATCTTCAGTCGATATTACTAAAGTTGTTCTTCAGCGTAATATACAAACATAAGGGTTAAACATTTAATAGATTTTGTTAAAACGATTTGATATAAAACGGCACGCACGGCAATCAATCAAACCGTACCTTCATCTGGAGGAGCAGGGAAGGGTTGCACATCTTTGGGCGGAGAATGCGCTGCAACACACCAAAGAACGCATGCGTAGTATACACCCAAGCAAAAGAGGGGGAAAGGGGTGGAAAAAATAGGGTAAGCAAAGTGACCCTTGTTAACGAATTGAAAGAGGCGAAATCATCGAATATGATGGAACAATTTCTTTAAAAATCATTTTTGTAGGCGGAATCAAAATTTGTATGTGACAGTTTAATGGTGGTTCTATTTTGTTAACATCAATTACAAAAACATAAAACAGCAGTACACGAAAAGCATGCGATACCATTATTCAAGCTTTGAATGCATTGTGACTCAGTTTATGTTTAAAATTACTTTGGGGTTCATTCATGAAAATTATATGAAAATTAATGTTATATTTTTTCGAATATAAATTTCGGATTATCGGTCTGGTCTGTCTTTCTTAAAAAATAAAACAAATAATGTACTGAATATTCGAGCCAAAAGTGCTGCTTCGCATTCCTGCTATTACCCTCATATATTAAGGTAGCTCTGCGAAATCATAAATCTCCTAAAAACATTTCTTCAGCTTCATGTCATCAATGCTTACATTACGAAACACCGCTATAGCACACTACTTTTATGTCTTCTGCGACCGTTAAATTGCTATGTCTTAAAGAGCACATTCATGCTTATCAAGCGACATGCGCTATTACCCAGCCCACTACACTCCCCCCTGAGGCTAGCCTATACAGCAAATAAAGTAGGGTGATTACAACCTTTTCACCCACATTCCTCGATTTGGTTATCTATCAGTCAGCGGATGAAAAAAAACCCTACCCACTGCCCTTCAACCCCTTAATATCCTCCAAACACTTGACAACGGCTATTAATAGATCAAAGTCTTAACATAATCCAACCCACCCGCTTCACCCCTGCTATACCATAACTCATATATTTGATCTATAGACCCTTACATAGAGTGGATTGTGGTCTGAAGATCTGCTGGTAGTCCTCTGGGTCCTGGATATCCGCAGCATCGTTGGCGCCTTCGTCCTCAGCCGCGTTATTTTGGTCTTCCGGCTCTTCTTGGGGACGCAGACTGCTTAACAGAAACAGAATATGATGTCAATCGATAATCAATCAGTAAACATACAATTCAGCACTAAGGTTAGATTGTTAGGTATCGAACATCTAATGAGATTTTCGATGTTAACGAATTAACTTACTAAATTCAACCAGTGTAAACAAAAAACTCGTTATGTCGACTTCATCAACGAATTAACTTTATTCATTTGACCGGTGTAGGAAAAACCTCGTTACTTAAAGAATAAACGCGAAATGAATTGAAGTTCAAAATATATTCTACACAAAACGTACGACATGAAGCCCTTTTATTAATTCTATTTTATTTAAAGAATTTATCGGGCCAGAATTTAAAAAAGATGATGATTATACGCACGGTGCTTGCTTTGTCGACTGTGTGGGTGGACGCTCAGCTATGTAACTTCTTCTGCCACTGCAATCATAAAGGTTATATCTAGAAGTGCTAGAATGACAGATCATGCTAGCGCTATTAAAAGTCTACTCACACTATTTCAATACCTCACCTAGAAGCCAAGACAATTATCGCATTACGTTATATTGATAATTTGTTGAATCTGGCACTTATTCCGTTGCACGCCAACTCGCTCAAACGCATATTTCATGTTAATACTTACTTACTTCCTTTATTATTTGAAGAGATTAAACTAGGGTATACCTGGCAGACATGGGAGGTGAAGAGATTTGCACAGGGCTTTGCACGTCTCCACCAAGAGGCTGTATTCTCTGAAACAAATGGTGAGATGTGCCATATATAGTAACTGTATAAACTGCTGTTAACGATATAAACGTGCGGTGCAACAAAATATATTTATCGAGAAAATTAAACAATAAGAAATATAATCATACAAAGTGTTAGTATTTAGACCAATGTTTCATAGAGTACATTTGAAAACATTACATCTCATTCATTTGAAGATTTTATAGTTATCGGGAAGCACTATGAAGAGTAAAGCCTAAAAAAATTTAAGTTAAAACTAGAAGGTCAGTGACCTTGGATCCCCCGTGAACCTCAACAATTCGTATATGCAGGATGGTCAGTTTTAACTAAAATTAACCTTGGAAATAACTATTTTGCGAATAAACAAGATCATGTGATGAAAGAAAAACAGAGTAACATGTTGCATCATCACTCACTTCTTTCTGAAGACATCTCTTGAACTGACGAGACCAGTTGGCAAAAGTATCCTCAATTTATAAATTAAAGAAAATATGCTTTTATAAGCACGAGCTCATATAGCACATCAAAAATGCTTTTGAGAGGCAACTGACACGGCCAGTGAAGCAAAAAGATAATTTTATAACATTAAATTATGCTTCTATAAGCACATTCCAGATACTTTTGAGACGCAGCTAACAAGGCCAGTGAAACAAGTATATCATTTAACTTACATAGCAAATATGCTTATATAAGCACGATTACTTTTGTAAGCCAATTCCAAATGCACCAGGCTCCCCAGATAGGTGTTAACACATCTCTATTAATTTGCTGATTAATATGCTGATATAAGCTTGATTGCTTATAAATATGCATATATAAGCATGATTGCTTATAAAATCACACGCAAAATGTTTTTGGAGGGCAGCTGACGAGACAAGTGAAGAAAAAATATCATTTCACTTATCTAAAAAATAATATGCTTATATAAGCATGTTTGCTTATACATTTTTGTATAAGCACATACCACGTACTTAATGATAATATCTTATATCATAACCCACATTTCCCCATCGACAATTTTTTGAGTGTTCCAGAATCGACAATTTTCACCCTATCCAGATCAAACTTTGACGAGGCACGACTTCAGACTTTGGTCTATACGTGTATAAAATTTGAAAGCTCTAGCTCAACTCCTTCATACCAAACTCGTCTGCACAAAGTGCTTGGCATCTGAAAACAAGTTTAAAATCGACAATTTTTAAAGTGCTCCAGAATCGACAATTTTCAACCGATCGAGATAAAACCTTGACGAGGCACGACTCCAGACCTTACTTTATACGTGTATAAAATTTAAAACCTCTAGTTCAATCTGCCTCATACCAAACTCGCGTGCACAATGTACCCAACATCAAGCGGGACAGACGGACAGACGGACGGACAGACAGACAGACATACAGACGGACAGACAGACAAGCTCAACCCTATATCCCCTCGTTTTCACGGGGATAACAAAGCCACTAAAACTTACACTGATATCAGCAACAAAAGTTGAAACATTTGTTTGGGAGAATGTGGCACCGATCTGCAAGAAAATTTGAGTATAAATACAAGCTCATTTAAATAGTCGCATGTAATTTTGTTTTATTATTTTCTATTATTATAATATTTTATTTTATTTTTTTTAATTTTTTATTTGTTGAAGTACGGTTCATTTTGTTTAGATCAAGAGCGTAAATTGCGAACTGACTATGTAATTGTGATCAGTTGATAAGTATTATTTGTCTTTTTCACACAATAGAACTTTCGGTCTAGGCAATCTTTTATTTAATTTCAAAGAGTTTACTTAGTGCCAAAAACATAATTTGTCGACTTTGAATATATTTTAACTTTAAGGTATTAGAGAATTGTTAGGTCGGTCCATTGAGAACCCAGTTTTGACTCACTAATTGGTTTGATGCTATGGCTATATCGACGACACGGCCCCAGCCCATGTTGAGGGAGTCGAAGCCGCGAGCGGGTTCCCAGCCGTAGACCTTGAGCTGGTCTTGGGCGGCCGCGTACACGCACGAGCCCTCGGGGTGGAAGAAGATACTCCTGTCAAGTGAAAGCATTCAATTCATTTAAGCCCATGTTGAGCGAGTCGAAGCCGCGAGCGGGTTCCCAGCCGTAGACCTTGAGCTGGTCTTGGGCGGCCGCGTACACGCACGAGCCCTCGGGGTGGAAGAAGATACTCCTGTCAAGTGATAGCATTTAATAAAATTAGGCTTGGATTCAAACGATATAACGGGCTGATAAAAATCATAGTAAATGTAACGATATGTTATATATATTTGTATTTGTTGAACGGGTGTTGAATATGATGGTTCCTAATTCAAAGTTAAATTTGAGGTTTTCGGAAGAATTCCTTTTACGGGGCAAATGTGGTTTAGCAACTATCTTACTCTTATCGTCTCTATGAAGCGAGACAAACAAAAGAATAAGGCATTTTTATCCACTTATTTTTAGCAATTCAGTGATGTATTTAATACCGGACTACTGTACATAATATGCCCTATACTCTGGGTCATTATGCTCGCTACTTTCATTTCTGAAATATATATATTTATATATATAAAGGCTCGAAATTCTTGTTTTTTTTTCGCGAAGGCCCTTCGAAAAAATGTTAAACCGTGATTTTTTTTGCTCGCGCCTTCGGCGCTTGCATAGGTATCAAACCTTAATGATCAGCCCTCATTCGAATTTTATGGAAGGCCTGATCCTAGAAAGACCATTTGCATTTAACACTTTTAAAATTATCGATTAGTATACTGTGATTGCAAACTGCTTTCAAACTTAAATTGCCTGTGTCGATGAGCAATCGCAGATATTGTAAGACACCTGCAATGAGTTGCGCGTCGGTTCATTTCCTTTAAATATTATCCCGACAACAAGAGCTTGTCAGGTCATTTTTTCAATTCGCTCCATTTTATAAAGGCTGAGATATGATCAAATCAGTGTTCGTGCTAAACGCTTGCCTATTTCAGGTAACTTTTCAGTCGGACAAGAACATTTCTAGCTCTCAGCCTACACTTTGGCTGAAGGCTATTGCTATCGTCGTGTCCGTCCGTCTGTCTGTCCGTAAACAATTACCCTGTGAGCACGCTCAAGGCTACAATTCTACATCACTAGCAATAATATAGGCATACAGTTAGTATGGGTGCTAATGAAGGTTGGGATTGTAAATGAGCCATATCCGACCAAGGAAAATGGCCCAATTGGACTTAGAAAAATCCCCTATTAGCCCCTTCATAAGCGTGTTTTTTTTTTGTCCTCACTAGAGAATCGCTATCGTGGCTGAGGGTTTTGCATCTCTTATGCCTATGTTGGAGATCGCTGGCCCGGAAGGCCAGGATCACATTTTGAGATTTTATCATTTCACTACATAAATCTTAGAATTTCGCTCGCGCCTTCGGCGCTGACATATATTGATCCTAACTTCTTTCCATATCAACTTAACATATTCATCCTTTACTTTAGAGCAATATTACTGATGATGTTTTTATCACCAATGTCGACTGTGTACGGGTTACGTTGAGAAACGACCCGAAAACACGACCTTGGTGGTCACTCGGTCAAATACTCAACCTGTGGTATAGAGGGTTGTTAAGAAATATCGAACCTAATCGAATATCGATTTTACATAACAGATACTCGTTCACCGAATATATTCCTTTACGATTACCTGAAAAAGTCGCTCGCGCCTTCGGCGCTCACCTTTAGAGGTTTACATTTGATATCAAAATAATTAATTTGCGAGCTTAGTTAGGGTATTTCTATAGCTTTATGATGAAATAGTTATTCGCTCGCGCCTCTGGCGCTCGCTTTCTCTACAAATGAAGTTTCACTATTACAAAGCGTTATAAAAGTAATGATTGGGAATGTATAAAATGTCTTCATAAACATTTAAAAAATGACCGCTATCATTTTAGATATTCCTTATAAGAAGTCCTAGTACATATATTATTATTTTTTATTTTGAGAAAATGATTTTTATACCAAAATGATTATGCCCGGTACTTTTTTCCATTTTGCCCGGTACTCAGAAACCTAAATACATCCCTGGCAATATCCTTGGACATTCACAATAGAAACAGACCTGATTGGTGTTGATTCACCATCTGTTGAGCTGACTAGTTGGAATGACTCAAGGTCCCAAAATTTTACAGTTCTGAAACGATAGAAAAAGTATAAATACGTCACAACATCATTAAATATAAGATCTTATGCATACTAGACATTTTATATTTTAGGTGGTCTAACTTAATTTACAATGACATTTTATTCATTTATAAAATAAGTTTACGTCGGAAACATTTTAATTTAGAAATGTTACCTATCCATACTGCCAGAACCAAGAAGGAACTCATTGGGATGGAACTCGACGGAAGTCACTGGTCCTGTGTGTCCCTTGAAGTCCGTGAGCAGTTTGCCTGCCGTCAGATCCCACAACTTCAAAAGCCCGTCCTCCCCGGCCGACGCGATCCACCGCCCGTCCGGACTGAACCGGATGCTGTTCACGCACTTGCCGTGGCCCTGCAGGAAATATGAAATGAGTAGGTTGGGATACATGTTCTAAGTGGACATGTGCTTGGAGTACAGACAATAGATCTTCTGAACAATAAATCTGCATTCCTTTGCATAAATTCGAAATCAAGACAAATTAAGTGTTTTATCTTTGAAAAAAAATGGCGGAGTGTCTCATTTTTCAGTTCTGGTAAACGACAGCCATAAAAATCATATCCGTTGTTTGTTTCATACAGTTTATTCATCATCTATTTTATGGGCAAAGGGAGAATCGGCATAAAAGCATAAAGGTTTTCCGTAAAGCTACCAATAGTCCCTTTAACCGTGATGAACAAATAATTATACAACGCTGTCGCCAGTCTAGAATATCTTACAGGGTTTTCAAAACATTAGAGGAAAGTTTGTATGTACGTATTATTTAGATATATTCATTTTGATGTTTTAATTATAATTTTGGAAGAAAAGGGCTACTAAGCAGTAAAACTTACTTTGTATGTGAAAATGCAACCTTTTCGTCTAATGTCCCACAGCTGAAATCAAACACAATTCATTTTCAAATTAATCAACATATGCTGATTGTCAAACGAAAATATAATGTTTGTATTAATATCATATGTTAAACAAAATTAATATCTAATTAAATATGTTTAATTTATTAAGAACACGGCTCTTCACAATCCGATGCAGATGAAACATTAGCCAACATCAAACATATCTTTTAACATATCAAACGATGCGAGAAATAAATAAAACAAAACAAAATGTTTCTTTACCTTTATATTTGTATCTAAAGAGCCAGACGCAACGAAGTCTCCATAAGGGTGAAAATCCAAACTTCTGATATTTGATTTGTGCCCCGTTAACGTTCTAACAACTGCCAAACAAAAAGAAACATTTCAAAATGAATTCAGTTTAAGTGATACAATATCTCGCCATAATCGTATTATTTGAATGGCAATACTAAATATATTTTCTCGTAACAAATAGTTCCTGATCAATTGGTATTTGGTAGTGAGTCTCGACATATATTGAAAATATCAAATACTTTTTGCAGCTTCTAAATCCCAAATTTTCAGTGCTCCTGACATAGACCCAGCTACAACCATTTCTTCAGCATTTCCAAATCTGACTGCCTCGATCGGACTTGTATGGCCTGATAAACTCTGTATAAAAATAAGTAAACCCAAAAAGTACAAGCTATATTTCATTTATAAGATATTTTCAGACATACCTCTTTTATTTAAATATTTCTCTTAGCATCTATTTCGCAAATCAAATACATGTAGTGCTAAACTATTATAAATGGAAGTTTGACTGGCAACAGCTAAAAGGAAAGTTTTGCTGGCAACAGTTGAACTCGTTTTGTTATTGCATCCAATTGGTTTATATAAGTAAGCATCGATATATTTCATATTTTTACAAATCGAAAAAATCAGAACAAGTTCTTGGTTATACTATTTATTTACCAGTTATAGCCTTAAGAATTTCAAACAGATACAACAAATCTAATCATCATATATAAATCGAAGTTATTTTAGATATTACCATTATACAATTTGGCTTTCCAACTGCCCACATGTTGACTTTCTTGTCTTCTCCGCCAGACACCATTACTCGCCCCGATTTATGGCCAAGAGCCAAGCAATTGACGTTCCCGCCATGGGCGACAAATTCTTCTGCAAAAATAAATTCAGTACTGCATTCTTCTGTGAGTGCATATTTTATAATACATAATCATGAGAAAATGTTTAAAATTATCACAGGAAATGAGTTGCTTCAAAATTGTGGGAATTACAGATACTAAATGACCAATTAAATATGCATGAAATTAAATTAATAGAACATATATCATATGAATGAAACATGTTGAAATGTGTTGCTAAATAGTGAGTGGTCAAGATTTTTTATCAATTAACTATTGAATATTTCGGAGTAATGTATCACGTATCTTTTTAGTCATTGGAGTGCGAATGTGGCCATACTATATGATACACCGAAGGAGGAATTTCAAAACATATAATATGAGATGGTCATGTTTAAATGATTTTATTCCTATTTATTATTGTGGTAATGTTATACTTTTGTGTGTCGGGGACGGACATCGGTGATACTCTATTTTAGCCTTAGAACTTGACCTTAACAAGGGCAGCTATATGTCAATTTGACTGAATATGTAAATGGAACAAAATATTTTACAACTTCTACTTTATATTCAAAATTCATATTTACACAGTATAATATTACGGGTAATACACATACACCAGTGACCGCTTTAATGGACGAAGGCATACGCGGTTTCCTGCGGATAATCCGAAGGAATCTGAGGATTCTCGTACGCAGATAAGCGCAGGAAACTGCGCTTTCCTTCAAGAAAAATATTGTTTGCTCATGGTATATGACGCAAAAAACAAAGGAGCTTATCTTTATCACTATACGAGCGTCTTTTATTATAAACT
>LQRL01137330.1:10159-41429 GCA_001703475.1 Hydroides elegans | reverse complement strand
CATTCTAGATATATTTCATAATGTATGTATATTCAATGTGATATTTTTTATTAACATATAATATGAACGTGAGTTTATTTGTGCATAATTTAAATTGGTTATATTGCATGTGTCACTTAGCAAACAAGTTATATGTCATTAATAGTTTACAGCAGTTGAACCTTAACTGGCTTATAACAAGGGCGTCATTGATTTAGATAGTTAATATAAAGGCCTTTATGAAAAAAAAAACGTAAAAAAACCGAACCGAACCGAGGTCTTTTGCTGTATCGAACCGAACCGAACCGAACCGAAGGATTGGCGAACCGTCACACCCCTATTGACCAGGTGTTTTATTGAGTTAATAACCGTTTTTCATAACACGTGCAGGGTCAGCCGACGCACGAGTGCCGGGGCTGCGGCAAGATGTTCAAGTACGCGGGTCACGCGCGGCGTCACGAGACCTACCATCGGCCGATCGAGGAGCGCCGCGTGCACCCGTGTCCCTTTTGTGGCAAGAAGTTCCTCAGCAAGGCTGATCTGCAGAAACACGAACTCACGCATCAGGTATGTGTGGACATGGTCATATGGGCGATATCAAGTCTTGATTCCTACAGGCGCTCGTTGAAATAGTCACTTATTAAAGGCAGGCCTAATGAGTCAAGAGAGTCCCTTATCACATTATGCCAATTATGTCAATGCATTCTAAGAAATCATAGTATTTTTTAGTTTTTCTATGTAAACCAAGAGTTCTCACAGTGTAGTTAAGTTGGCCTTTGCTTGATTTTACTTTATTTATCGCGAAGTAATAAGATTGAAGTGACTGTTTATATAGTGAATAAATGCCATTTTTCAAATGCATGTTCTTTGATATTCAGACTGAGAAGCCATACAAATGCCAGCAGTGCAACTACAGCACTGCTCTCAAAAGCAACCTGACCTTGCATGAGCGAACTCACGGCATCATCACAGCCAATTACATGTGCATCACATGTGGTCGATATTACCTCTATCAGCACTCCTTCCAGGTGAGGAGCTGTCAAGTAATAAAAATGGAATGAAAATTAAGGGGTTTAGATCTATAGTAGAGAGGAGATTAAGGAAAGTAAGTGGACGCTTTGAATGGAATTTGACGACAAATCTAGTAAATCCATATTTTTAACATTCTTGTCTAAGCAAAAGTGTTAACTTTTGTGCAATAGTATGCGCATTCGCCCAATTAGCTGTATGGAGCCTACGTTGTCCGATCCCCTAAAACTAGCACCTCATTTGTATTGTGATAATATCTTACTTTACAAATCATATATCATAACCTCCAGAACCACATAGAGTCGATGGGCCACGAGGGCAAACACGTGAACGACCTGACAAAGGAAGAGACCGAAAGACTCATGAACTTCGACGCCGACGAAGAGTACGAGGATATTCCTGCAGAGGTGAGCGAATGGTCTTTATGGTACATTGAGGGTTGCTTTTGAATTCAAGTATACGATTCATCGGCTCGGTTGTTCGCAAATGTTTTTCAGTATTGACTTAATTCTGATACACAAATTTGCTCATCTTTTTTGATAATTGAACGGGGTGTGTGTATATTTTATATCGATTTAGATTATTTGCATGACCAGGACTGAAAAAGGATCATTTTGATCAAAGAGCAAATCAAGCTCCGAGTGACATTCATCTTACTATTTGATACAAAGATATATTTTCTTGCACATATGAATGCATGACATGATATAAACCACGACATATCCCCTTTTTCTTACCACAGGGTGAAGGGTTAGAGCAGCTCGGTGATCTGGCCTTAGAGGCAGCTCATCTTCAGCAGCAACAACAACATCAACATCAAGATGATTATTCTCAACTCCCGGAGGAGTTACAGCAACAAATAGAATACGCCCAACAAATGCAACAATTCCAACAGCAATCCGAATATTCCCAACAACCGGACTTTACCCAACAACCGGCATTTACACAGCAAACAGACTATACCCAACAGCCGGACTTTACTCAGCATGCTGAATACCACCAACAGGCACAACAATACCAACAAGTCACATACCAACAGCCAACCGATCCAATACAAACTCATCCGCAGCAAGCCACAACCACGTTGCCATTGGACCAAGCCCTACCCGATGGTTCACAGGCCTTCGAGATCCATTTCGAGGCCAACCAGGGTGATGGGTTGGACGGTGGGCAGCAATCGTCGCTAGACCAGGCTCAGTTAGAGCAGCTTATTTCGCAGAATATACAGCAAGCATGGACATCTGGGGCTCAGACAGGGCAGTCAGTGGTTTATGCTGTGGTCGAGTAATAGGGTGGTTTTAGGCTTTTAGCATGTTTCCAAATTTGAGTTGGGTCAATGAAGTTGCAATTGTTCAATGAAAAATAGCCGGCGTGATAAGCCTTTCATTTTATGTGGTTGGGGGTTACAGAGTTTATGCTTAGGTGTACACACCGGTTATTTATTAATTTGTAATTGATTAGATAAGGTATTTAAGGATAACTGGTGATGATAGTATTTAAATATGTAAATACAACCTTGTAAATATGTATATATCTCTTGTTATTATTAAGATATTTTAAGCAACGCGACCGTTGAAATTCGATTTCTTTTCATGTCAATCTTAACAAGCTATTCCAGGTCTTCATTATAGGTATTAGGGTTTGTTAAAAAAAAAGAAAAAAATATATGGAATGCGACTCTTGTGTCGGCGTAGGTTAATTCTGCCCTCATTGTTAATGATTTAAGTTATAGCCTTACATCTTTTGAATACATTGCAGTAATAATCGCGTCATTGTGTATCATGGCATCATTCGTTCATTGAGTTGGTCCATGTTAAATACATATTAGCTATAAAACATATTTTGTTCGATTTCAATTTCATTCTGATACTTTGATCATTGTCTTTTTTGAAGCGTTAATCACAAATAAAACATATTGTTTTTATGATGTATATAAATTATTTATGTATTTATTCACTGTTGATTATTTGACTTGATATAATAAAATCTAAACATGTCACCACATCTTTCCATTGCCTTTGTGCTTATTATAAGATTATAAGCTATTAAACTACATTTTGTAGATTCTAAAGCTCGCCAATGGAGATTTAGAAGAAGATAAGGGCGTCCAACTTCACATTTTGAATAAGACAAAGAAACATATTTCGTTCAATCAATTAGTATTGCAAATCAATAAAACATCAATGTAATAAATAAAACAACATTTATTCTTAAACAATTTATTCGATTATTGCACATATTTTTTTTTGCAAAATATATATAAAGGAATGACTAGTCATACAAGATAATGAAGATTCGTTGATTAGTTGGCAAATGGCATTATTATTCATTTGTATAAAACCAATATTCTATTTGTGTAATACAATATAATAACCGTAAATTTACGATAGAAGCTCGTGATTTAAAAACAGACATATAAAAAAAATCACCACTATTGGACTAAATGGATACAAATAAATAAATAAAATTAAGATGACTAAAGTAGGAATTCTAATTTCTAAAATAAATAGTTTTAAGAATTTGTACAGCATATATAATAAAGCAGAGATCAAAGCAGAACTTTTGCAAAAAGACACATCTTTAAAACGTTAAAATGTTGATGCCACATTATTCGCAGATTTGTTCATGCATTATTTTTGATTTGATAAGACTACTCCGACGTCGACGATGTGGCCAGTAAAAATACCTGTTGGCACGAAAATTATACTTTCTTTTGGATCACACATCCACGTGGTTTTATTTTATGTTTGACTTAAATATAAATGAATATTTAGATATCGAGTAAATCATATGATATCCCTTTAGCTTTAAACAAAATTGCACACAAAGATAAAACCATTACATCCATGAAATGTGTTTCTTTTATATGTCCCATATTCAAACCCTAAAAAATGCTGTTAACTGCTTCTGTCCTTTTTGCAAGGGCATCGTTTTCTTTTTTGCTGCCGCTTTTGGTCCAGCCGTTTTCTTGGCTCTCTTACTCTGAGAAGCTACAATATCTGGGCTCTTTCGCTTATTGTTCACAACAGTGGTACCATTGTTAACAGTTGCTCTGCTAGACAAAGGCGCCTTTTCTGTTCTCTGATTGGCCGCCAGGGTATTCGCTGACTTGGCGGGAAAAGCTGGATCTGAGCACACGACGTTCTCTTGGTCATGCAGTGATTCGAGAACTTTCTTGGCCTTGCTTACTTTCGCGTCACATCCAGCACTCACCAGTGTTTTACTACAAAAATACAAAAACGAGTTTGCATGAACATAAACATATTAACTACCAGTTTGTAACAATGTTTAATAAAAAGAATTATGTATTAAGTGATTATTGGATATCTAGTATCTTTTCGTCTTGTGTTTTGATTTCTTATAATGTATAATATTGTATAACAAGATAAGCTTTTGGCAGGCTCAATATTCAATACTACGTATATTTTACCCCTCATGATATCCTAAATTAATGGAGTTTTTATTCATTTCTTTGCATCCAAGTGTACCTTGGAATGAAGTTATCGATGGTGGCGTCCTCTAGACGCTGCTCCGATTGGATGCCCACGTGATGAACTGGCATCGCCCAATCAAGATTAGCCCCGAACCGCGGCACTGCTCCCATCTGCAATGCAAGGCAAGCATGACTTACAAATGTATAATTTTTCATAGGGATTTCAATGAACTGAATAACTAGAAATTAATCGAGCCAATCAAATTATCTCACGACAAATTTAGATTGATCAAATGAGAATTACCTTTGGTTTCGGTTGCATTTTCTGTTTCATGCGCTCTGCAAGAGTCTGGCTTTCTTTGCTGTCCGGACTCGCCTCGACCGGTGATCTACGTAAAGAGAAAAACCGATGTATATATCCTATAACTGCATCGGACGAGCCGAAGTTGGAAATTGTCACTGTCCATTCCTGTTTTTTTAGAGACCACTCAACGAACATTTTGTTCAGTTTAGTATATATAGATTTTTTAAAAAAAAGTCACATCGACCACTTTTCCTTCTTAATCTTGCATATGTTAATGAAAACTATATAAAAAGTAAACGTTTATTTAATATTAAGGGAAGAAATATGACGCCAGGTGTTACGCACTCACCTGAACTTTGATACGAGACAGGGTAGTCTCAGTGGCGTGTTTTGACTAGAGAAGACATCTGTGAGTAAATCAGCGTGACTGTGTGATGTCATGTGACACGCATGTTTATCAACCAGTGCCCTGATCACACGGATGGTCTGCCGGCCCACGAGTGAACCACCGTTGCTAGAATTCTGCAGCAGTTGAAAGCGATGATTAATATTGGATCATATTTCAATAAGATTCATGAATATGCCTATCAATCACAATCAAAACTAGATGTACAATAATAGCAATTATCATATTTTAATATGCTTATACATTTCATTCATTTTTATTACCGAACAATTAATAATTTCTTAACATTCTTGTCTGGTAGAATGACAGTCTATATAAATTGTGTATACAATCGATTGATATACAATTTACCCGTCCGGGGCTGGTCATGCAGGCTTTCTCCTGCAACTCGAACGTATGCACTGCAAGACGCTGCAGTTTCTCGGCAACTGCTTCTACGCTCTGTTTGCGCAACGTGTTGTCTCGGCAACGGATAATAGTGTTCTTGATCGAATTGATTACTCGTCGCACGGCGGAACTGGGAGAGAAAACGAAATTCCGAAATGGCATATATAAAAGGGACTGGTACACGGAAAAGAATAAAATTATATTGAATTGAGATTTCGATCTCCTTACCTCGAAGTTGTTGCTATTTTCTTCGAATATCTTAATTGACAACATCATATTTTGAGCAAAATGGCTACATTTTATAAACACCGCAGCGCACTGAATATTTTCTTTTAAGTTTCCTTTAATATTTTCGTAATTATTATACTCACGCGTGATTTGTGTCTTCTTCTATGATAGTCATCAGTTTCTGCGTCATATCCGTCAGTTCGCCCAGTCCCTTCACATGTTGCATTAAAGGCGATGCATTGTCTGGTCGATATCCCTTTCCGCCCAAGCGAATGCGCATCAGATAAGAAACTGCGGTCTATAGTTTTAAATAAGGTACATTAAATAACATTTCAAGCTACTGAAATAACCTTGTAAAAAAAAATGCGAAGGTCTTCAAAATCACATTGACTAAAATAAATAGAAACAGTCTGTCGAGGATTCGCACATAAGGCCTACCATTAATATAGTATGTTTGAAGTGTAACCATCTAATTTCAACACATTTCGATATCCAGACAAATACATTGATATTTTTATAAGGACCCTGGTACCTGATACATGGGCATTTTCTTTTCCCTCGCAACACGCTTGACAGCAGTGAACGCTTTGTGGTCGAGCTTTCGCTCGGGGACGTTAAACACGTGCGCAAGAGCGAGCTCGCTGCGACTGTTGACGATCAGGTGCAGGTACGACAGCATCGCTCGCTCTACGTGTGTCTGAATGAGAAAAAGGGAGCAAATACAAGAGTGAATCACTAAAATAAACGTGTATCACTCATATGATCATGCAAGAAATATGGATCATGATTAGCAATCATGATAAAAACTCTCAACATTATCTCATAATGCAATTTATTACCTCTTTGAAACTCTTTTTCTTATCTTTAGACATTTTACACATTTTCGGACATACCTGAGATGCGGATTGAGCAGCTCCTGGCGTTGCCAAGACGCGACCCTGTGCGGTTGCTAAGCGCTCATTGAGGACACACGACTCGAGACCTACACTTGCGTTGTAAATAAGACTGTCGTCCAACGAGGTCTCAAAGTTTGCCGTAAAACAGGCCTTGTCTCCCACCAGTAGCTTGATCATTGCTTGCTATGAAAACATCAAATTGAATGATATGTACAAATTATTTAATATGATCTAGAATTTATAATAGCTAGGACACGTTTTGAAAAGATTCAAAGTAAAAAGTGTTCTATAAATCAAGGCATGTTTGATCAATAACGCACACTAAACATGTAAATTGAACCACGAGACATAAAAAACATAAGTTGATTTAAAATAAAACGAAAAATATACTTTAAACAGTGAAAAAAGGACAAACCTCCACCGGATTAGGCGAGTAGTTGCATATAAGAAAGGACGAACGGGTGATATGTGCTGACAAGTTTTCGTTGTTGGCCATTTCTGTGGTCATTCGCTTTACCACGTCCATCCAGTCCAATAAGTTACAGAACTTCATGAACTCGTCATATTTTGGCCTTAAATAAACGAAAATAAATATATGAAAAAAAATGCACAACATCAGTTAAGAATATAAATAAGTAATTATATAAAATGGAATGTTCTAGTGCATGTATTGTCAAGTATTATATCATAATGTTTGTTTTTCGATTGGCACACGGTTGCCATTTCAAGCATTTCACTAGAAACTAATACAAATGACATAAAAATATCAGAAATATACCTAATTAGCTTATATTCTTCGTTATCGATGCCAGCGCCCTCTTCTCCACTCGCAAGTTTGTCTCGGATGAGGTAGCGGTGCATCTCTATTACTTTGCTTGTGGACACATCGTACTCACCATCAGCCTGTGAAAAGAACGACTTAGATACGAGAGGGCGACTAAATAGTGTAAAGCTCGGTACAACGGCATCTTCTACCATACTAAAAACAAGCTCTTCAGCATCATCAGTGGCGTAGCCTTAATGCATCCCTGATCTGACAGATCAATTTTTCATAAGCAAAGGTGATTTTTTATGTTATCAAACGTCAATTTATCTATCAGGACTACTATATGTATAAAAATATAATTTTAAAGTATTTAAGAGATAACTCAATAACAGATTGCCGAGAGCCTCCAAGATTACGATATTCAACATTGAACACGAAGAAGATTTGTTTTACCTGCTTGTTTTGCTCAGCAAGACAGAGTTGCATAATGAGTAGCGAGTCATCAAGGGAAACAAGCATTTGTCTCTCGTTGCTATGTAAGCCGTGTTGACGCAGAAGTGTCGCTAAGTGTTCTATGACGGTGCTATGAGGCGCGTCTGACCATAAATTGCCCAAGACCTGAATGTTTGCTGTGGCTAGAATAGAAAATTGTACAAATTATATTTATTTTAATTTAATTAGATTTATAACAATTATATTTTTATAGAGGTCACCTTAATTTTCATAGAGTGTGATCAGGAACAAAACACATTTTTTTTACAATTATATTTGTCCATCTGTAAAAACATTTCAATTCGTGTTACAAATTGAAATGATACTATATAATACACACATTTTCGCCTTTTTATCACCTTTTTTAACTCGCCCCCCGGAAGTTGACCGAATTCGATCGAAACTTTCATAAGGTACATTACACGTCAAGAGCTTACCATAGAGTCCATAATCATGTCTCGTTCTAGTTCGTACATGCTTATGTTTATAAAAAAATGCAATTTCTGGCAATTTTGCCCAAATTCGTTCAAAACAATTAAAAGTTACATTGATCTACTCACCTTGAACGTGCATGTAATTAAGTTTCTACGACCTTCCGTTAAAAAGTTCTAGCCTGTACATGCAGGCAATGACTGACGAACATTACAACTGAGGATGAGGTCTTAAAAATATTCATTTTAGACGTGGAAAGTTTACTGACCATGTTCAACTAGCATGTGACTAGTCTTTGCGGCATCAACCACTTCGGACAATTGATCCTTATTGTCTACATTTACTAGGACGATGCATGGTGACTTCTCTAAATGATCTATTGATGCGGATTGCTCGGTAGTTACATCACCGCAAGCATTTTCGGTCACCATCTTCAAATAAGCGATTCCTAAAAGCAACAAATATAGTTATGTTTCAAAATATAAACCTTTTTAATAGACAGTTGTAATAATACTTATATAAAAATTGCATCATAAACTAAATTTAAGAGGGTTTGACGCCAATTATATTGAGAATTGTTAATTAAACGAGATTTTAACTAAATACACTCTTGTATTATCGCTCAACCAGTAAAAACTCAATTGAACAATGAAATTTATAGGTGAAAGATATCATACCTTTAAATTACTATTCCTATTTGAAGATGTGTGTGGATAAATGACATATACAACTATGAATAAGGTGTAAATTCATGTGTTTATTTTTCAAAATCTGCAACTAACGAATCAGCCAATCAGAGCACGGCTAAGTATTGTCATACCCCGCATTCGGAAAGTAAAGACCGTTTTCAGTTATTGTCACTTTCCTATTCGAAAAGTATGGACCTACTATTCGTGTGACGTCATCCTGGGGAAACCTTCAACCAAACATGCTTCCGGGTTTAGTTCAGTAAAACCATGTGATCTCTCTTATCCAATCATATATGCTCCTTGTGGTAAATAAACCACTTTCTTCCGGGTAGAGAGACCGTCTTGTTCGATAAGTCGTGACCCTTTTAGGTCTTTTAGTAACCCTCACCGTTTTCGGTTACATTTCCGAATGCGCCCTTAGTATTTGTCTACATGGACAAGCAAAGGTTCAACCTAGGACTATGGTATCAGAAGTCCCAAATTAAACACACGAATTAATCTGATGGCATATTCGAGGAGCACATCAAAAGGTGTTCTCATAAAATATTTAACCAGCTTACGATTGTTTGAAAAGATGCTTAAATTGTCAAACTTGGTATTTATATCGTTTTAAGTATATTACCATCAGCTAGAAGAGTAAAAAAAATGGGCGCAACTCTTTTGTTCAGACTTTAAGGCCTTTAAGACTTCAAGACGATTCAGACAAAACCGCATTTATTTTTTGTCAGACAATCCAGATTACTCAGACTTTCGAGACAAAGTATCAGACAACTGAGATTTGTCTTAAAAGTCTGAACTTAGTCAAGTGACGCCATGTTTTGATTTTAGGTTTTGTTAACTTTTGTTACATTTGTGAGTCATGGTTTATTAATGGTAATTCGATTACATTTTATGTTACAAAAAAAAAACTGTTTAACCAGGTTTAGATTGTTAAAAATGTATATGATAAAAATCGAAAAAAGAGGTAAGCTAACCTTGGCCTTAAATATCCATACTTTTCAGGCACAATATATTTCTTTTTACACTTTTCCGAATTGTCTTTATTGTCTGGAAAACCTTAATAATCTGCATTGTATGGATAAAAGTAATATAACCATTGTTTTTTCTTTTAATATTTGATTTTAAGGTTTAAAAAAAATATTAAAAATGGTATTCAGAGAAATAAGGCAGGATTAAAGGTTTAGTAATTATAATAAAACTGATGTTATTTTTATTGTCAAGATCTACTACACGGATTGACGGTGACTTCGACGTAATTTTGCAAGGGATGTTCCATTATAAAGGTGTTTAATTTCTGTCTTGAGTATTTGCAGATGGATAGGCAAGACAAAAACATTCACTATTATACAACATAATTCCATGTTCAGAAAAATGTGAGTTAGATATGAAGTCTTAAGTAATCCATATATTTTTGTGTGGAAAAGTTGATGCATTTGACAGTAAATTCTTTTAATAAATTCGCGATCTTTCATACCTTTTGAATAATAAGTCTTTGGGTGACCTTCATTTTTGTTCTCCTTTCTCTAGATGTACATGTATATGAGGGCATGAACATATTGTCAGTTTGTATCATCTAATAGTCGACAAGTAATGCGATTTGGGCTGTTACGTCTTTTAAAAAAAGGGATTTTATCATGTATACTGCTGCAAAAAGTCTTTTCTTATGATATATAAATCCAAAATATAACACAATTCTACGTTTTAAAAGGGTTTATTTGACATATTGAGGCCATGCATTAGTATTATTACAGTCAATTATAGTTACAATCTATATATACCGTTTTGATATTTTTCAATTTTAGAGTAGGTTGTGAGATATTTTTCGCAAACCAAAACCGAAATATATTTCTAAGTACTTTGTAAGACACTGAATGAAATTGATTGATTTATACTTCATAATATTGCAACTTGCTATAATAAATAATAAATAACGTGTAAACACAAACTGATTTTGATATAAAAATTATAATAATCACAGTTCGTATCAATTATCAAACGATACCTTCGTCAATTGTCATATTGATATAGAATAATCCTTTTAATTTTTAAAAGAAAAATAAATTACCCTTATCGTTATTCATCTATAGGTTATTTATACATCACAATATTTCCACGGACTCGAGCTATTTATTACCCTACCAAAATTTTGCACTTTATATTACAACAAGATATTGTAAAGTTGTCTTTTTGATAAAAAAGAATGATTGTAATATTCGGTGTCAGTAACAGTTTTCAAAATATTTAGATTTTGCAGAGATTCAGACTTTTAAAGGTCAATATCAAGGGCTGGGATATATTTTAAAGAGATTATCAACAAGGTTTCCTTCTAGTATAATTCGTGATGTATCCCCTAAAACTGCATTCAAGCAGGATCAATATCGCACATTTCAGTGACGTAAACATATCGTTAACGTCAAATGTGTTTTTGTATATTCAATTGCAAGACACGCTAAAACGGTTATTAATTTGACAATATTATATATATGGTTGAAGAATTCCCTTAATGTTCTATTATGATTATTTTTCATACACATAAATATTAAACGTTTACATCTTTTCTTCTGTACCCTCAAAATTTTCATGAGAATATTTTATTCTCGATATCTCTCACTTTATATCTATTTATATTGTTTATTTCACACGTGTTTACACAAACTAGATATTATGCGCAACATAATGTTTCTTCTGCCCACCTTAAACTACTGAATAGTATGACTCGTGTACTTAAACAGTAGAGGAATAATAAATAAGGAAATGTATTAGAATATATTAATCGTTATCACAGCTCTGATTTAATATTTGCATTGCATCATACCCCATATTCAGACACCATATTTAAACTCACGTTTCCAGATCTTCCAAAAACTTCACAATATCTTGTTTTCGCAGCTCGGCAAATATTTCTTTCAATTGTTCTATGCGTTCATGGTCGGACAGCTTTGCATTATCGTTCCTCCAGGTCTGTGATTCATGTTTGTAAATAGAACAAAAAAAAATAAATAAATCAAATAAGGAATAGCAAACTATATTTGTCGTTTTTAATAATCGAATACTTCTGTCTGATATCATTCAACGTGTTTACAACGATCTGAATTTCAATAAACCGAGTGCTTCAATCAATTTAATCTGTTTCTTATACTTGTGCAAGAAATACGTACTCAATGAATATATGTCTATACATGCATGTAAACATACAGCAATGTTAAATCGTTGTGAGCACCTCGATAATATTGACACATAAACAAAAGTAAGAAAAATACATAAACATACAACAAGAAAATGCAGTGTCGCGTCCTTATGTGAAGTCCATTCCTGTCGAACTCTTCGAATTTGATCGTGGGTGAATCCTAAACGCAAGCCTAGCGACACTTGTTGCTCGCCGATTCGATCTGCTATGCGATCCAGTGTCACATCATTGAGTAATCGTGAAGGTTCCCTAAACACTGCGAAACAAACATTTATTTTATTGTACTATAAGACAATGATACTGAGCGATGCGCTGCTCATCGAGGGATTAACTGAATATTGTAAACATGAGTAAACAATGATAAAGACTATTATTTAAGAGTTCTGTGTTTTGAAAAGTGATTTCCATCTCGTTACAATGGCATTCAAGCAATATTGATGACCCATGAATAAAGGTGAATATTTGTAAGGCACTCGTTTCAGATAAAGGTTAATATTTGTAAGGCATGCGTTTCAAAATACTAAGTAAATGCATATTCTAGATGGTTGTGCAATGTGTTTTTTGTTAAATATTTACTTACATGGCGGTCGTACAGCTGTTGTCTTTGAGGTCTTTTCTTGGCGCGTTGGCGGAGGTTTCTTAAACGGCAGCTTTGATTTCGGATGAGATTTCTTTGTTGGCCTTTGTTCTGCAGTAAAACTGCCTTTCCTGACAGAGTCCACCATTTCAGTTTCCAAAAGGTGCACATTGTCTACTTTACCATCAGCACATTCTGGTGAACTACTTGAAAATGACACAGTTCGCTTTTTCTTGGATTTCTTCGTGAGGTAATCAACTATGTCATCAGTGTTAAATCGCTGAGCTAATTCCAAAGCACTTCTACCTGTAGCTTTGATAGAAAGGTCACAATTAGGATGTTCGGCTAATACTCGAACTGTTTCCAGTTTTCCTTTGTATGCGGCTATATGCAATGGAGTAAATCCATTAGCTGTTTGGTGATTAATATAACTTGAATCATGTGCAAGGAGAATGTTGAGCGTACTTGATTCGTTATGAAGTGCAGAACAATGCACTGGTGCCCACCCGGCAGTATTTGTTGCTGTGGCATTGGCCCCATTTTCAAGCAAATATTTCACGACATCCTTATTGCCCGCTTCAACGGATCTATGTAAAGGAGTCAAAGTCAGGAAACCTTTGGCATTGATGTGTTTACTGTTTTTCTGCAACAAAGCTTTCGTTTTACTAAAAGCATCATGTGAACTGCCACATGCATCATGAATGGGTAAATCACCATCTTTATCCGGGATGTTTACTTTTGCCCCATTTTGTAACAATGAAGAAACAATGTTGAACTGTGAATGTTCACAAGCCACATGCAGAGCTGTTTTTTCTACGCTTGTTCCACCAACAGGAATGGGAACCTTTTCGTCAATATTCCTTTTGATGTCTTTGTTTTTTAACAGCTCTTTCACCAAACTTTTATCATGTTCCTGGCATGCTTGTCTTAACTTTTTACTATTAATATGCTTTGCAGACATAATGATTATAATTTGCCTTCTAATGTTGGTAAAATTTTAACATATTTGTTATGCAATGTATGCGCGTCTCTCCTAGCCATTTATATTTTTGCTATTGCAAAAGAATTCTCTGACGATGTGATCTAAAATGACACATACAGAAAAATCCGAATATAAGTTGACAGCTACACGCAAACACGCAAATAACAGCACGCAAACACGAACTTTTCTGCACGCAAAAACTCAATTTTGTCCACGCAAACACGCAAACACGCAAACACGCAAACCCGCAAACACGCAAACACGCGAACACGCAAACACGCAGAAGGGGTCTAAAAGGAGTGGTATCAATGTTCATTATCATTCATTCACAATGCCTCGATTATCACTTGAGCTTCGTGAAGCTGGGATGCATATGAAAATGATTTGTTATTCAATCTTTCCTGGTTACAAAATGTTCTATATTTACACACCTTTCTGTATGTTCTGTATTATGTATACGGTAATAAGATAAATTTAAAGAATTTTAGTTAAAAATTCTGTTTTCTTACTTTCAAAAACATATTATTATTAAACATGTAAATGTATTAAGTCCCCCTCGTTATATTATAACATTAGAACTGTTTTTGTGTCTAGAAATACTTTGATTAAAATTTATAAATGTTGAAAGACAAATATATGGTTCCAAGACAATTAACGAAGAAATGAAGTATACAATGCTTATTGCATGATAAGTTTGATAAGCACTATGTCCCAAAAGACCGAATGAAAAGATACAGGGGCCAAACATGTGAAAAATCATCAATGCCAAAAAAAAAAAACATTCCCTCAGACCTATTATATTCTATACGCAGTTAATCTATCAATAAATATATTCAGAGCAACCAGACTTGAAAGCAGACCAACAACTATTACCCGAGATAAAAAACCCAATTGTTCAAAACATACCATTTAACAAGATACAAGGTCGGAAAATATGATATGTGATCAATAACCAAGAATAAATGTGCTCTCAGGCTTTTGATAATAGAAAGTCTATCTATATTTAAGTATGCCGAGCCTAAAACTAGACATAACAACAAATAAAATATGGCACGCGCAAACACGCAAGCACGCAAACACGCAAACCCGCAAACACGCAAACCCGCAAACACGCAAATAAATCTGCACGCAAATATCAAAATTTGTCCACGCTGAATTCATATCATGAGCACGCAAACACGCAAACACGAAGTCAACTTATAAACGGTTTTTACTGTAAGACATAAATTATTTGAATTGATTAATACCATCATACCTGAACAAATGATATATCCATCTTCCTTTTAATTTATATCATGCTTTACCGCATGAAACAAGCACTTTTACTACGATATGACTTTGTGGTATATATTACAAAGATACTTGATGAACGGCTATATAATCAAACTGATTATTATTTCAATTTCATTTTATACTGAAGTCATACCTGAGTAGATGCTATTTGAGCAACGAACAGGCTATTCTGTAAAGTATGTATTCTGCTGACCATTATGATTTTCATTTGACAACTTCTATTGAACACATTTAGCTATACAAACGTTCCTGATCGTGCTGGTATGAATTTTATTGGCAGCTTTTAATTACTTTATTATACAATTTCGAGTCACTGCACTTCTTTTGGTGCTTTTGAGTACACAGTTCAGAATATTATTTTGTTATCTTATTCCTACATTTCAATCCATACGACAGCAATTGCCCAAATGTTATCATAAATACAAGTTACATCTTATGTATGAACAATCCTATTACCCATTGATTGCATAAAAAGACAAAGTATTTGATTTTCCTTTGAATTTCACTAGATTTGACTGTATTCATATATGTTTTCATATAAAAATATTCACATGTATATACTCTTGAAGATACTTTGCACACATCAACTACATTTTTTGTCATGATAATCTAGCAGATTATTAAACATAACAGTTTCGAGTACGTATGTTTCAGATATATTTGATTTATAATATGTAAACAGGCAACTATTTTTAGCTATAGATAAAGTTGATAACGAGAGCGATACACAGCTAGGTTATCGACTATCATATACGTTATCATAACAGGACATTCAATATATTTATGAATAACTGGTTACTGTAAAAGTGATGGTTTTTTAGTTAAGTTTGGTAAGTCAAATATTTATAATGTGAAATAATAACAACGGCAAATGCACATAGCAACGTCAATACCAACAATATTTACCAAAAACATTTTTGTACAGACTTATATTGTTCATCGAAATCAAACATATGCCGATTGTAATGATTAAATGAAATCATCGTTTTGTCCTTCTAGCCAGTATGTGTTGACATTGCCTTTTCCCTAAGAAAACAAAATCAAAATAAATAGTGGTTAAATGCTTAAATCATTATAATTGTAATAATTATTATACAATTAGCAAACACGATTATGCTAAATTTGGATAATGTTCTATTGTCAAAACATAAGACTTATATGTATTAACTTTACGATTCACAATAAAAAGTATGTTTCAAGATAAATATATTAAAATAAGAATAAGAAATTACAAGAATTGGATGTCAAAATACATGAACTTTTAACTCTTCGCGCGCCTCTCTTAATACGTGTCTATAGAGGTTAGATATACAAAGAACTAGATTTACATGCACTATGAATTAAAATTTACTGATGTCATATCCAAATAATTCCAAATAGATGTTGAATGGGCATTTACCTTGACTTCAATCCTCCCGCGACTTTTTACTTCATAGCCTCCAATATGGTTTAGGGCATGCGCAGTGCTTTCACTCAAGTGAATTTTCATAGCTATAAGAAGAAAATTTAATTTTGTTATGTACATCAAAACCAGATATAGCTATTTAAACTTCTAAACTTAAAACTGTGTTATATACATCTTTTAATCTAAATATCGCCTTTAATCGGGTTTAATATAATATTACTTTTATTTGTACTTATTGTCAATGCATATATAATTAAAATAAAAAAAAGATAAGTTCACCAATAGAGTTGGATTCCATTCTGGATGCCATGTTAACTGTGTCTCCAAACAGGCAGTAGCGCGGCATAGTGAGACCAACCACCCCTGAGTCAAATAGATGTGATGAGCTAACTTAATAATGGCATAATGAAAGAAGTATATAATAAACGGTCTTATAGGTTTATTGTGCAACCGATGGTGTTTTACATCAGTCAAAATTGAAGATTAAGTAGAAAAATATTAAAACTTTGAATAGAGCAACGAACCTGCTGCACAAGGCCCGCTATGTGCACCAATTCGAATCTGTAGCTTTTCCTCGGGCATATGACGAATCTTTTAACAAAAATCATGTCTTTAAAATGCTCAATAGTTGAAAAAAAACTTTAAATTAAAGAAAACATTGTTACAATGTTGGTATATATAGTATATTATGACAATCACACACTATAGATAGAAGGATAAATACGGTTATTAACAAGAAGTAGATAATCGTAACATTCATAAGTATTTATTACATACAACAAAACTCCCTGCAGCCGTTCGTAATGCCAGTGCCATGTTGGCGATTTCGGCCGAATGGCGGTCGCCGTTCTTGGTCGGGATGCCACTCACGCACATGTACGCGTCGCCGATCGTCTCAACCTTGGGACAGTTTATATAAAAATCAACACATGACACATTTATATTTGGTTAAACTTTATTTTCATTAAAACGTTGTACAATAAGCATGATACTTGATTGGGATTTAAAACGAAACATTCATGCAGCAGTGTTAAGCATGTCTTTCCATCACTTACGTAACTCCGATACCAAAAAGACCAGCGTTAAATGAATCTTAAATTGTTGAGTTTTAATCATATCAACCAATATATAAAGAACCATATAAACTGTCCCCAGTCCTTACCTTATACACATCATAGAGCGCAATGACATCATCGAAGCAAGTGTAGAGGTCATTCAAAAGGTCAACGACCTGCATTGGCGTGCTCTGCGAGGAAAGCGACGTGAATCCGACAATGTCAGAAAAGTAAACGGTCGCGCTTTCAAAATACTCGGGAGGCACCGAGTTGCCGCTTTTCAGTTTCTCCGCAACCACTCTATGGATGGCAGAATTTGGGATTGATATTTTAGTGTTTATGACATGATAAAAGCGTGGTGTAGGAAATATGTGTTTTGGTATGAGGTGGTACATCGTGATTACAGAAATGCACAATATTATAATACCGTTCAAGGCGAATTCGACAAATTACTTGCCGACCCATCTTCATGCATTATAAGAAGAAGAATTTCTTTGGTTTCTTACCGAGGGAGCATTCTGTAGAGAAGCTGATCGGTCTTCTTTTTCTCGCTAACTAGCTCGTCAGTTCTCTTGGCAAGGTTGTCGGCGTATTTTTCCAGTTTATGTACCATGCTGTCCACGATGTTAGTCTTCCTGTTATGGTGGTAGCAGATACACTAGGGACGTTTTATTATTTTTCAAACATGTGATAAATTATGAAACTTTTAATCATTTTGGCTGTATTAAAAAATACTACAAACGGCTCTTGGTGACACGTACTTGCCCTTGTTCAGTCTGGCAATCGTTCGTTTCACATCCGCAAACGAGGGTCTATGGATCGGTGATTCGCTCCAACATTCGGTCATCAGTTCCAGCATACCAGGATGTACATCAGTCGGGGCAGGGATGATAGAGGGACGGAAAGGGGTCACGCTCTTTTCTTTCACTTTAGCCACGATTTCTGTATAAACGCATTTATGGTTGATTCACAAATCGTTTGCGGAAGGTGGATGGACATGATTGATTTTCATGTAGACTATGCTGCTCATGAGAAGTGAGGTTATAGTTCGGCCGATTAAATGCTGATTTTAATCAAATTACACATGTAATATTACATCATATTTGTAGTCAAATATACCTTCAGATGAATATTCCTCGACGAAAAATGGCGGTGCCCTGAACAAAATTTCTTGCAGAATGATTGCAAAGCTATAGATGTCTGCCTTTTGCATGTCCTTAGCCGAAACGTCATTTTTGCGCAACAATTCTGGTGATGCCCAAAGCAAATCTATAGAAAGACAAAACACGTGTAAGATATCTCATCATCATGTTGGATGACCAAGATAGACTATTGTTATAATAACCATTTATATAAAGTGATAACGATATTCCATCTAAGTTAATGAGATAGACTTCTATGTAGGTAATGTTACTGTTTAGGATCATATGTATATAAACCGTATCAAATTTCTAATTATATTGAAGATGGCCAATCCATTAGCATTGTGCATATAGTGATAAATTTAATGAGTCATCATTTTAACGGAATATCATCTGGATATATCATCTTCTGATACCGTTATATAAAACTAATTAAACGACGCCAACATTATGAGGTCTCGAAATGTATCAAAACAATTAAAGCCCTATCAGATTTCATGTTATCACTTTTATCTACTCATTTCTTACACCACTTTACATAACTTACCTTTAGCTAAGACTCGAAATGAGTCGGACGTTTGATGCAGCCATGGTAGCCCGACGTTGCCCACTTTGAGAACCCACCTACTGTCTATGAGACAGCACGAGCTTTTCAGTCGCCCATGACAGATTAGCGCACTGCCATGGATGTACTTCATACCCTGTTAAAAACATCAAGTATAATTATATCTAATTTTCATAGAAACTTCAATTTATGATGGAACATTTCTACCAAACCATGCCAACTTGCAATTATTATGTGATAAAAGGAATGTAACTTCAGATATATCATACAAACGGTAGATTCCCACTCGGCAAAGCCACGTCCTTATCATGTCCCCTCGACGTCTTTACATGACGTCCTATTTCATACCTATACTGGGCCTGTATGAAAGTTTTCCGAACGTAATTTTTAGACGTCGCATCGACGTCTATATCGGACCTCCATAGGACGTGCACAAAAAACGTCCACAAAGACTTTAAATACGACATCCTAAACTGGACCGTGATGGGACGAATTAGGGACGGCTATATATAATCGGACGTAATATTTATTGCACGCACATTTTCATCTAAATATCAAAATTATTGTATACTTAAATATCATAAATACACATTTTTGAGGAATATGTTAGATATTCATTTTGTCTATCATATTCCATTTTGAAATCAAAACAATCCCTACTGTAAGTGGTCAAAAATCAAAATTTTCAATTTTTGGAGGGGTATTCGCAATACTCTTGAACAATAAGTGTTTTCGATAAGTTCGTCTTTTAATGAAGTTCTAAGAACGTTAGATTACGTCTCAGCCAAAATATTTGGTATTTTCAACGTCATTTTGGCATGTCAATAGAACGTCAAATTTGCAACGTCACTAGGACGACATTAATAGCACGTCCTTACAACGTCTGATTATTGACGTACTCTGGAGTGTAAATATGTCACGTCATAAGAAATTCGTCCTATTGACGTCATATAATGACTCCGCTGGGACGTCTCGTTTTTTGACATTTTAATGACGTCCTAATTCAGTCGCGGACGTCGGGACGTAAAACTACGTGAAGATGACGTCCTGAGAATGTTTTTTTTTTGCCGAGTGGGTTTCATTGACCCTAGGGTTAGAGGCCCCGACACTCTAGATCAAGAATCAAAGGGCAATAACCATTTGGGATATTGCCCTTCTGGTATCACCTTGCAGTATAATTATATGGACCGCAAATAAAGTTAGAGAAGTTTCTTTGTAGTGCGTTAATTAGGCATTTATAATGACTTGACTCGCCCCGTACCGGGATGCCCATATTCTCTGCGTACAATCAACCCTAGAACTCACATTTGCCAGATCAGAGATGAGCGATGCTTTGAATTCTTGGTCGAGCTTGATGTCATCGTTCCCTAGGACATCCTTGTGACATGAAAAGAGGTATTATGATGTAATAACAATAAAAGAAACAATCTAATTAGTATGCTTTTGATTTAACAAATGAAAGAATTCTTTTTATTTGCAAAACTGTTTCATTTTCAATATTTTTTTATGTTTTTTTATAACAATTTATTTTCATATTTTGTCTATATGTTAAATATACATCTTATCCTCATATTGTCATTCATCATCGTGAACTGAGAAATGTTTAAAGCCTTTATTATTGTTTGTAAAGGTTACACGTTACAGTTGATAACAACCTTCTATCTGTTCTATATCAAAACTATTGAAAAGGTAGCAGGGACTAATTTAGTAGTTTATGTATATCACCTGTAGACTTCCTTTTCGACAATATGTAGACAGAACGTAGACGGCTGGCGGGTCCACACATGCACCAATGAACGGATTGACGTTTTCATGATTTAAATCCTTCAGCTGAAATTCAAATATGTAGTTAATTCTCCGTTTGGATGACACATGGAGGTCATTCAGTTTTGTGTGCTCATTCCTTTGTTTAAGAAAAGTTATGACCCATATATTTTCCTGATATTCGGAAAAGAATATTTCATACATACGCTCAAAATCCATTATGTATGGACCCCGATCTATATGGATCCACTCTATAATCAAATATCGCATATATCTTTGATATCACTTCCTAAACAAAAACGCTATACATGTATATATTTACCTGTTTGAGATCGACCATTTGCTGCTTGCCAATGACAAACCCCGCTCCAGTTTGAACCTTCTTGACCGCCACGGTGGCGCCCTTGTACGTGGCGACAGGAGCGAACTGGCCTTCGAAAAAACGCGTGTGTACACTCATCTGCGATCCCGACATCGCGGACAGGTTGGCGCTTTGTTGAAACTGAAATGCGAATGGTCAATCGCAAACTACCTAGGCGACATATAAACATTAATGATAAACATATAATGCTATTAATATCAAGTGAACCCCAGCGTATAACATCCGTTTATTGTACTGCGAGTAAACAATAATCATAAGAATATCATAAAACATTTCTTTGTGTACTATTTCAAATATATGCGATTCCGATATCAAAATGAGAAACTTAGCATATAAACCTTACCGTTGCTCTAGACTTTTTATCATTAAAAATAATATCCTCCAGATTCACTTTCCATAACATGCGATTAATCTCATCTTCATACTTCTTTTTCCTAAAAGCAAAGAAATACATTCACTTAAAATCAACATACCTGCATAATTAGGGTACTTAGACTCTACTCAATAACATATTTTATATAATCGTAAAAAAAAACTTCGTAGATAAATCCTTTCATATTTTCAAAGACATATCCTTCAAAGTTAAATTTAGATATTGAATATACAAAATAGATTATTCTTTATGGGATCCATACAAGAAAGTATTTTGTTCTACCTGTAATAATAAGTGATAAGATAGGAGACAACAACCAGAACAGCCAAGCCAATGAAGCTTACGATTAGTATGGTATCACGCCCTGAAACTAACAAACAGTATCGGTACATTGGTAAATAATCATCATTTCTCAGGAACATTCAGCCGAATTTATCATTTTTCACTTTAAGATTAGCTTCTGGTGGACAGTTTGCTCGCACTGATGACCTACGATAAAGTTTCTTTTAAGTTTTCAAGTATTCCAACAACAACAAAGAAACATACAAGATGAGGTGATTTCCTGACAAAACTCGTCCTGAAAACCGCATACTGGCTCAGAGGGTGGAGGTAATCCATCACTAGTTCCCCAGTACATTTCTTCTCCATCGATCAATGAGATGCGCTGAAACAGCATTTCAAATTTTACCGGCAAATGAAAAAAACAATAGATCTACGGCAGATGAAATGAATTCTGAAATGCATATTCAATCAAGTTTTTTATGTTTCATCTGCAATTTTAGTTTAAAATGCAAAAGCATAATCAAGCATTAATCACTGCATAAAATATCAAAGAATCATATAAAATATATCTCAAACATTTATTACTTTAAACAACTAAAACATCTTACATCTCCCTTAGCGTTGCCAGCGGTTACCACGAGGACCTTGGTCATTTGGTTACTCGCTGGAGTCAGTTGCCAGATGAAGTAAGGAGTGATTCGGTCGGCGTCATCATCCATAACAACGTTGCCTGTGATACCTTGAAAAGGTATGTAGACGGTTTAAGTGAATATAATTGAGTATACATGGATTACTTCACAATGAAACGATACAACATATACTTCACATGGTGTCAAATATAATGCGAATTTGTACCATATCGTATTTGGTATTGAAATAGTAATAGTACAAGAACTACGGATCACGATTTCACGTTTACCTGTGAAACTTCTGTTTCTGGCTTTGTCAAAGATGTTTCTACCAGAGGTTGGGTCACTGCCGTCGGTCATGGATTCGTTTACCATAAGCAGCCAGCTGTAGGTGATGTCGTATAGAGCCATCACACCGCCGTCCCTGTTACCAAGGCAATAGGGTCAAGTACCAGACAAAGGTAAGAAGCAAATTAAGGCAACCAAAAAGAACATTTCGGTCAATTTGATTAGGACTCTGACAGATACTCTGTCACTCGAGAACAGGAGTAAAATATACATTGAATCTTTGTGTAAATACATTTGTGATTATATATGTTACCTGACAGGGTCTTTTCCAGTTAGGTCCCAGTTAAAAGGAGGTAGTTTGCTCTTGTTGAAAAACTCGTCTTGAATCGATTGATATTCGTCGATGGTAAAATCGGGCAGCGTCAGCTGAAACAATAAGCTCGTTAGAAAATAAGTTTAAATATATATGCCCTTATTCGATCCTGGGATGGATACGCATCACATATAGATGAACATCATTATCAAACTATTAAATGACCAATATGTCTTTCTTGCAGTCTCTATTTCTGACCTAAAATGGTGTTGAAATTTAACATAATTAATTGTATACAATTTATTTATTTATACAAAATAATGTCATCACCCAGAGTCCATACCATTTTGATATACCGGAATGCATCTTTCCTTCGTTTCCTGTTTTCCCGTGATCCCCGAGGAACATCATCATCGGACCATGGTCGTTTGTTCTGCTGAATGTTGGATCCAGGGTAGATGTAAGCGAATTCTGGAGTGACCATATCGCATTCGTACATTGCGTCGATGACAGCAAGTAGATCGACGGGTGGTAGACACAGGATGATCACTGAATAGGAATTGGCAGCGTGAATGTGATTAATTAAACAGTAAAATAACACGTGCTTATCTCTTATTATGGCAAGTTATATCTTTCCAATTACTAAATTGTGTACGAGTTAGCGTGTAATGAAATTGGATTCAGGTAATTTGTAAGTAAGTGTACAGCATGGATATATAATTGTAAAATATTCATAGAATAGAGTTTTGCACCTCTGGCCTTTGTCTTGAGCATTTTCAACGTAGCCATTATAATATCGTCATTCAATTCGCCAAAGTCATACACCGCCCATTCGGTCATGCGCACTCGTCGCTCAATGAACACATCACGAATAGCTGTTGTCGCGTATGCGCACTGGTCCCAGCGCATAGTGAACGCACCAACCGTATCCCAGCCGAACTCTTCGAAGACCTTGTGTAACATGGAAAAAAAAGGATGAGGAAAGAAAGTGGTATATTCCTTAGAGGACATAGCACATGGTAAAAGGTAAATTGACATTTCAAGAGTCATAATAGTTATGAAACCTGACCATTATTCTTTTTAAGCTAATGTGTTTAATTATATTTGGACCTTTTCTGGAAGCGCCAGAAGGAGCTCAAATGATAACTGACCTCATAGACAGCGTGTCCGATGTGTTTGGCAGTGAAGCTCATTCGCACCAAAGTGTTATACGAGTTCTTGTCGTTAAGAGCAGGGTCATTGGCAAAGTTCGATATGACCGGCGTGTCCTTGTAGCTGAGGAAGTAGCCAAGTGGCGCAGTCACTGTTACAGAGGATATGAATTTATATTTATGTTATGAATTTACTTAATCCTAAACATTTATTGACATACAATGACTTTTTTCGATCTCTTTTTTGAAGATTTGCAACATGTATTGATAAAAATATATTGTGTTAAACAGAAGAATCCACATCTGAGAGGAGAAATCACATCCCCGCAAGCGCTATTGGGGAAATTAGTAAGCGGCTTAGCTCTGAGTAAAAAGGAAATGAACCATATGACGTTGTCATACAAATGTATGTCTTTTGATATATAATTTCCGAGGATTTGCTGCAATGGGTTGACAATCTGTCATATGTCTTATTGCAACATATAATCTTATTCCATAAAGGGCGGGAAATAGAATCCAAGATGAGAAAATGACGAAGCTATAAACAGACCCTAGTAATCATGAAAATTAATATATTTCATATAGTAATATTAGATCTGGAATTGTATTCCATTGTAAAGAATATTATTTATGTCACAAAAAAATGGATTTTGAAATGTGTAAATATTTCTACAAATACATGTAAATATATAAAATGTCTTGCACACAAAGCAGGAGTTAACAATGTTCAAATCTGAATGACTGTTTATTTGAGTATCTCGTTATCAGTTACTCGATTATGTATCACATCCCAGACGAATTTATGATTAACACAAACACCAGGGTAAATCAAATTATGTAAAATCAAGTTATATCCCTGGAGGACTTAATATTTAACTATCCCATGTTGGCTTTAAAATAATAATGCGATTGCCCTTGTGACAATAAGTGAACGCTATATGGCAACATCCTTACCTGGTGAGCAACCGAGTCCAAAAACAACATCTACGTCAATAGCTTCGTCCAGGCGAAGGTAGTTTGGAATGCCCACATGCGGCATGCAGGCGTGGTTCACCATTATTATGCTAAATGGTTAAAACGGGGATATCGATACTGTTACATAAAGCTTCATAAAAGAGTTAATGACTTGCGTAAATATACATTATATATTATAGATATTATAATTATAATATAACTGAGATCATTATAATAGAATGGCACAAATATAACCTTTTTTGTCGATAAGGATTTTCTAATCTTATCAGAGATTTTTTTCTTCAGCAAATAAAATACTTGATTGTATGATAGGTTTTTCACGTTTGTTATATTTTTACGTCTAAAACGTAAAAATGTTGTGATTTTATCTTATTTTTCATTTTATGCATAACTATTAAATATTTATTTACAACCATATTTTAACATATCATGATACTTATGAAAGCGAAATAACTTACTCAAAATAGTAATCCTGCAGAAGACTCTCCTGTTTAAAGAACTCCTCCATAGCAACGGTTATCGGCGCGCTGCTGGCTTCGAACCCGAGAGCTCCATAGTAACCAGGGCGATAATATCCAGACAAAACAATCGTCATCGCGTGATCATCTAGATCGCGATCGTCGAATTGAGCCGACCAGTTGTACGAATGCAGGTGTGTTTTGAAAACGCGCACTCGCTCAAGTAAATTCCATGCAGATGTCAGGTCCTGGTTTGCGATGGATTTGTTATTTTCATATGGTGGTGTTTCATTTTGTTGGCTGAATAGAGTTGAGTTAAAGTCATAGGAATCGAAGGCGTTCTGTTCTGTTGTGATCATGTGAGTATTCGGTTTATGCTTTGTAATGTTCATATTCTCAATAATATCACTGGATTGCTGAGATAGCAACACTTGAATTGATAACAATACTAATGTAATATAAATATTATTGCTTTCCATCTTGACACGGCTAGTTTGGATAAAGAAATATACAACCTTTCCCTGTGTCAGGGCAATTTGCATACTCTTCCGCTAACAAGGTTTTATAACAACGGAGTAGCATGTACTTAATCTAATTATTTAACCAGCATTTCCTTACGGATGGATTACAATGCTACAAGTTAGATGATATCCTCAAAGTCTCTGTACGAATACATGCGATCATTAGTGTTCATCTTCAATTGAAGTGAATGTCCTCATTAATTTACAGTACTCAGTTTAATGAATGGTACACATGTAGGATCGGGGAATGGTCTGGCCACATCGGAAGTTGTTTTACAAAATAGTCAGTTTGTTTTCTTCTTTTTTTACTACCAGTCAGTTATTTGAAAAGTTTAAAATGCCAATTATCATATGCAATTTATTTTTGCGCGCTTCAATGAAAATGTGACTAATAGGTAAAGAAAAGAAAAGAAGGACCAGCTTATGATATTAATTCAAAAATAAATAGTTAAAATCAAATGTGATTTTAAAACTAAAGTTTAATTTTTTTATGATATTACAATAAATAAACGTCAACGATGACATAATACTGCATTAATTTATTTATTGAATTCCATTAATTCAAAATTATGTGTAAATTCTATTGACGAGCTCTACTTATTGCTTTGACTTGATGTGAATGTTTTAAACCTTGTACTCACCAATTAAAAATAAAACATAAATTCTTGAAATGATTCCGCATATATGAGTAATTGAACAGATAATGATGAACGCCTCTTTTTTTTCAAACACAATTATTTATTAACCGATAAGTGATTAAGTATATGAAAAACTGTTTTTTTTTCTTGAAATATTTCAAAAGGGTATGCCTATAATGAATCAAATTTCTGAAACAGAATTAATGAGATCTGAAAATGCCTTGCAGTTAGAATATACTCAACCATTCTTTACTATAGAAATATGCTTATTAGTCAGAGTCTGGCATCTCAAACAAGAGTAGCTCCCTGTATGCCTCGGTTTCGCCCTCGGTCGGATCACTGTACGAAGCGAGCATCACATGCGATCGGTTGATGTTCGAGTTTTTCGGCAGCGCGGCAAGGAATGTGCTCAATTTCTGTGGCACTTTTTGATTTGTGATGTCACTTTCGAGGCTCCTATTGCATATATATATAAATATATTTAGCGATATTTTTGTTTGACGTAGTCGTATCTGCCAGTGTCACTTCACAAAGACTGATACCGTTCAAGAAACATATGATATACATTTCTATAATTAAAAGTCAGTGATGGCAACGCAGTTTTTTTTTGGGCTATGGGTATGTTGCAATTATAGGATATATTCTTTTACCCATGTAATTTTATTCTTGCCTCGGGGAACGCATTTAATCAAGTATCAAACCTGTTTAATATAAGATACTGACTGCTAAGCCTACTTGAGTACACATGGAATGAACTCCGGATCAAATATTCGTTCAACCTTTTATCATGAACCATTTAAATTTGAACATACATTAATTAATTTTAAGTATACTCACATAGCATATACTTTCCCGCTGGGTAGCCCCTGAAGCCTCACGTTCGAACTTGTTGGTTTAGGCGGAGTCCCGTCTACTGGTAAGTAGAGCCCCGCCATAAGGTATTCCCCGGCCATAGCTCCTCCCATCACGGAATACAGTTTCGTAAATGGCAGAGCTATTCCAATGTCTTTATCTGGTAAGAGCAACAAAACGTTCAATTAAGTTCAAAATATTTACGTGCAATACATTTGAGTGGTTTCTATGTTTTTCCATGGACATGTTTTCCTATGATAAAAATGATAAGTTTAAAGATTTAAAATGTTTAAAAAATCAACTGTATGAATGTAGCATGAATTAAAGTTATTTAGAAGACATTGCAAATTACTCTCGGCATTGGCTCCCTTTGTGTAGGCGAAGAGGTCTGGCAAGGTGTGCTTCGCCGTGACGGCAAACTGTATATCTTTATATTCACGAACTTCATATATCTGAAATTGATGTATTGATCAAATAAACTTTTATTTTAAATTTTTAAAGAGATAGTATTTTTAATCAAAATATTTTAAAAGGCTTAGTCCAAAAGCGGTGTCTACTGTTTATTCACGTAATCAACTATATAAATACAGGAAAAAATATATGCGTGCCGTGTCTTTAAAGACATGAAATTGTATTAATATTTAAATATATATTTATTTGAAATAGATTGGCTGAGATTAGAATTTCCACCTCTAAAAAATATTTTATTTAAAACTTGATTTAGCTTAGAAATATTGGATGAACAAGGAAGTTTAATAGTAAAGAAAAACATACGTCATTCGATTCCAGTACCGCATATGTTGGACACTCGTACCCATCACAATGTATATTTCTTTCGTTATCCGATCCTAATGAAAAAGCAATTATTGCTACTGCTACCAGTAAGACCAAAGTCATCTACATAACAAGATTATATCTAAATAAATCTCAATTACATCTCGATTATTGTCATTGTCTATACAGAAAAATATGGAAACCTGGTCCTATTTACATTGGTATTCACAATTACATTATTTTAAAATATTGGGTTTATTTTGACATTTAGTTATTACTTTTTAGATAATTAATTAATTAAATTCATTATTTGGAACAACTCACCGTTAATCCTGTTTTATATGTTGGTTTTAACCATTCAATTTCAAATTAGGAAATGTAAATTTAAGATATTCTAGTTGATGATATCGATCAAATAACATTGATTTTATTCTCTTTGAAAACACATTGTCCTTAGCTTTCTTTACATTTTATAAGTGAATAGGGAAACATTTGTAGCAGGTGGATTTGAACCGTTCCCATTTTCAAGTCTCGCGGATGTTAAACACAATGAAAATTGTTTTCTAAACAAATGTTTTCTAAAGACAGCAAGATGTTGCGATAATTTCTGCTTGCTGCACAATATTCTGGAAAATACTTTAATTCTCTTTACTTCATACAATTTGTCATAAAACTTAATAAAAATCTAAAATAGACCTGGCTTACATGCGGCTGAAAAATTCCTTTAAGCCGCTGTAAATTCATCATTCGTGGAATTACATTTATAAGGGAAAACAAGCTCTGCTAAACATGATAAAACGCCAAAAAATAGCGCCCGTTCAGATCTGCAGGACCAGCCCGTGGCCTGTAGCTACAATGATTTGGGGTTCTAATAAATTTCGTCTATGCTTACTGATTAATAGTAACATGCTCATGCAATTTCGTAATAAATAAATGACATGAAATCGATATCTAGTTCAACAAAACAGAAACCTTCATGGAGTTTTGGCATGATTATTTATAAGCACGCGATTGACAATCTGGATCCCTTAAATAAAATTAACGTTGACATTTTATTGAAATTGTTATAGAACACTAAACGAAATGGCTTTGAATGACCTGCTTATGTGTTGGTATTCAACAGTTTTGATTCGAACTGCACAATGTATGGGTGCATTTAGAAATATATTATAGAATTTTATCTTTCCGGAAACAATCACGAAACCCGATGTATACTGTTGTCGAAAGCACTCTCTTTGGCATTTTGGCAAATTTATTGCAAGCTTTTCAATATAGAGTAATTATTATATCCCGCTTACCTACCGACCTCCCACCCCCCTCCCCTTCACCGACTCCAGCCTTTACAAAGAAGGGTGGGCTGATAAATGATTTTATTTAGGTTGGCTATTGACAATGACAACCAGTAAAATAAAGCTAATGAATTAGTTAAGGATTATTAATCAAATATAAACAACATATAACTGGTTTGTTCCTTCGAAATGAATAGATGTGTTGATTGCAATAAAACCTTTATAAAACAAAAATAGTATATGATAAAAGTCTCAAAGCGAAACAGCGTAATTTAAAAGCAAATTCATCTCTTATTCATCATTTGATAGCTTTGTTTATCATAAAAAGGGATTTCTGCATAGATTAGCCAATTCAATAAAACACTTTTTTACATGCTTTTTTTTCAAAATGCGTCACATGACTCAAAGCGTTTAAATCCTCTTTGTACCTGTTTGCATATAAGCCGTCATTAGTAACATCAGGTCTGCCCAAGGGCGGACTACTAGTATTAATTTCCGAATGAAAAAGAGCAAGTCTTGATATGCGAACCATTAGATATCCAGTCTCAGTTAATATGATAATTGGGTTCATATTCTTCCCTACCTAGGTCTGGATCAGCCACTGGTCCCTGCTTAAGATCAAGGACGTCATCTCGCGTTCTTTGATGCCGGTACGTGTCATCTCGCAGCTGCTGCACAAACGAACGCGCCGGTCTTCCGCGCCCTCGCTGGCCTTGATTAGGGGTCTACTGTTAAAAGATATCTAATTATGATATAGCTTTGATTAATTGAATTCTTTAAAATTCAAATTGTGTTATCATATTTGATAAATTCTTTTATATAACATAGTCTAATGTTGAAATACATATAATCATGACATAGCTATGGTTAATTGAAGGTTACAATTAATTGAAGGTTGGCCAAGACAAAACAAGCATTTAGGTCGCCTTTCCAACGCATCGGTAATTTATGACCCAATTAGTTTGACGCCAAGGTAAGTTAATGGCAGGTATGTGCCAAATCGGTCGACAAAGAATATCTTTACAGCGATAAGTATATATCGAATTTCATTGCACTGGTATCGCGCATATCGGATAATTAAATATTTTAACGGTTTTTGTTCAGGTGAGTTTTGATTTTAAGATATATTGAAAAAGAGCATATTTGGCACTCTTAATACAAAATATGGATTTTTCAAATCTTAATAGCGGGAATACTTTAACATTTGAACCTCTGAAGTTTTAATCAGTCACGTTGATGTTCTCAAATAATGTTCAATAGATTAAAGCATAAACATCTTCACGTTTTTTTTTCAAAAGCTTTCAAAAAGATGTGTTACCTACATCTTTAGTTCG
>LQRL01137319.1:32070-42077 GCA_001703475.1 Hydroides elegans | reverse complement strand
CGGAGCAGAGGCCAGATGAAGGGAGATGGACGAGAGCGACCAGGAGGTTTAAGAAGCTCGAACCAAGGTGAGAGGAGTGGGGTCGAGATGATGGCGGGGGATGTTGCTAAGTATTGGTGTGTAATTTTAAGTAGCGCTGCAATTTTGAAAAGTGTTCGATCCAAGGTGGGTGATGGACATGGGTGGTGAGGGAGGGTGTTCAGAATTTGTGAGTTTGAGGGCAGTTATCATATATGAAAAACCGCTACACATTTCGTTTAAAAGGCTCGATTGTTGGTGAGGAATTGGTCCGCTGCTTCTGACCTGGGTGGTGATGAGTTTTTGTGCATGGAGTTTGCTTTTAAAGATGCTGTGTTAGTGGATATAGCATTTTGGTTTGACTGGTTGCCGAGGAGAGAGAAACAATGAGTAGGGTAAGTTCACCTTAATTCGAAATACGAAATCATCTTAAATTCAGATATAGTCTATTTGCCACTCCAATTCAATTGCATTTTAAATATATAGATCGGAATTAGAATGATAGTTTATGTAATCGTTGATTTAAAGTAGAGATTTTGCTTAAGAGTCATATTTGGGTAGATACGACATCGTCATAATGCTAATTCACCATAAAAGAAAACGCTCTACATTTGGTATATTACAACCGTAAGTAATCAGGATTCTTTGATCCAACTACAATATAAATCACTGAGAAGCAACGTAATTAAGGCAATGGATGGAATCACATGGGCCGTCGACTGTGTGATTAACTGCATATTGGAGGACATGATTATATATCATTTGTGTTCGGACTACATGTAGACTCTATCATTTGAGCATTGTGATGATTTGACCATGTTATCCATGGCATTAGATTCCATATTTTATTTCATAAAATCCTATGTTAGCATCCAGGCAATTTGGACTCTTTTACCTATGCTTGCGATATGATTAAATCTTATACTTTACCGTATAAGAAACCATAGACTTAGGTCACATATACTTATATATATTTCATTTTTTAGTTTTGAAATAACATGTCATATAGGATATCTAAAGCTTCTATAAGAACTATTAGAAAAGCATTTTAAATGACTAGTTTGGTCAGTACGGATCTCGTCATTCCCTACCATTCAAATTAAAATTCTATACAGACAGCTGCGCACATCCCTGATGGATCCATGTGATGATATAATAACAACGTCCTTACTTTCTCTCATAAATAATCTTTAACATAAACTCAACTTTTCTATATACAGACAACTGCGCACGTTCGTGATGGACCCCTCCTCCACGGCCTACTACCGCTGGCTGGCCGTCATCTCAGCCGCGTGTCTATACAATCTGACCATGGTCATAGCAAGATCCGTGTTTTGGAAGCTGCAGGAATACTATCTTCTTTGGTGGCTGGCGCTCGATTATGTCTGTGATGCCGTGTATTTGGTGGATTTGTTTGTCAGGTTCAGGACAGGTATGTTGGATATGGGGCTATTGGGGTTCAAGTGATAGTTTAGAGGAGGTTTGCAAAGTTGTGTTTTTGGACCCAGTTCAAGACAGAATCAAGCCGAAACGGCGACGGGATTTGGGGACTACAATATAATCACAATTTGCTATGTTACATGGTATTTCGATATATTGTTTTAAAATTCAGTCTCGTGTTCTATATTCAGATCTGAAAATGAATGATAACAACTCGACAGAAAATATATTATAGTAATGTAATGTAGTAAATAAGATTAAAAAAAAGAATAAATGAAATAAATAGCTATTTCCTCGTTTAGGACGTATTGCATGCTTAATGATTGTCTTGCATGTCGATTCAGTCTCCCATGTAAATGCTATGTTTGATGTACAGAACGTTGTGATGCATGTTGTCATGTGTGGTTAGCAACATGGATTTTGAATGATTCTAGAATTACATTACAATATTATATATCATATTCAATGCAATCACATAGGTTTAGAAACAATGAATGGAAAAATACAAAAAATACAGTTTTGATGAGTCATGGTTTTATAAAGATTGATTAAGCGATATTGCTTTCTTCTCAAATTATTACAATTATTACTCAAATTACATGAGTTTCCATAGCAACCAATTACATATTTAATGCTGAGTCATTATACGGAATCTCACTTAATATTTCACCGATTAACAAATGGCTTCATTATATTCTCAAGACAATAAAACAAGCATCTTATCTTTCGCCTCCTTAATTACGTATCAATTCCCTTAGAGACAGCCAATGAACCTAGCAACTCCATGCTACAGAAAACCCCTTTTGGCGTCAAGCTCCTATTGACAACCATGGAATAAACACCACACCTGTATGTGTGCCATGGTATACAGGTAGCACGCGAAAGCCCCGTCTTATGAGGGATAGTATTTTTTATTTCACATTTTCTCCACGCTTTTATCTCTTATGAGTGCGCCCTTTTAAAAAAAAGCGTTTTCACCTATTCAGATAGGTATCCGCCCAAAAAGTCTCCGGCCAAAAAGTTGCGAGCCATAAAGTCTCCAAAAGTGACAACATGTACCAAAAAGTCTCAAGTCAAAATTGTTTCCGACATCAAGTTTCCAGTATCGAAATCATTAATTAAACACCATATTTCAACAATCTTATTTTCTGGTGACTTACCTTAGAATTATTACCAGAAATTGAAATCCCCAAGACCCATATTTCAAAACATTTTGTTTGTGACTTTTTGGCACATGGTGTCACTTTTGGAGACTTTATGGCTCGGAACTTTTTGGCCGGAGACTTTTTGACCCGGATTCATTCAGATACGATAGATGAAAATAAAAAGAGGAATGTAAATATAATGATGGTGGCTAAATATCTAACCATAACGTGTTAGTGAATTATGGCAAATTAAGGTAATCTGTTCACAACAGTTTTGGTTTTGTTTTCAAAATACACTACATTTGCTCTTAAATATACTAAAATACAATCTTACGTTATGGATGGTCATATCATTTTACTCATTATGAACACTTAAAAAACAAATCTTTGCATGCATAGTGCATGTTCTTATTGTTTGTACCATTATTTTCAATATTGTAAAATTCACTGTTCTTTTACTTTTTTTTGTAGCCTCGTAAATTTTTTCGCATGCCTGTTATAATGTGTCCCGAATGCACAATATTCGCACATATGATATGACATTAATGAGTTTTTATGAAGACCGTCTGGATTTTGCAAAGACAGTTTCTTGGCGACAACGTAATGCGTTAAATGATTTCTGATAACCAATGACATTCATATGGGAATCCGATGAAACGACGGTGTCTCAATAGCAAATAAAATCACAAAAATCGAAGGAAAAGGCCAGCCTTTATTGATTAGACTTCGACAGTAATACGGCAAATACAAAATGTGTTTAGTCTACATAAACAGGTGAGTAATTTATCTTTCTTAAATCCTCCTTTGACCTTTTGAGCTTTGGTGGTGGCCTGGTGACAATGTGCTCCTTTGCTCTTGGTGAAGTGCTTCCTATTTCTAGTTTATCCAAATGTCTCAAAACTTTCATTTCTTTTCCTTTACCTGAATTCCTAAGCTCTTTAATGTTCTTTGTCAAGCCTCTGGTGGTGAAGTCATGTTTGGTGCTATAAGTCCTTATTTTTCTCTCTATCATCCTATCTATTTCTTTCGATATGATCAGCTTTAACCGTTGTTTTGAAAACGAAATGATATTTTGAACAATACAATATTTTTTATTGAAATACGATACTATCACTTAACATTATTGAAGACATACGTAAAACTTAAGGCAACATTAATTGACTTTTAATTGCCTTCGCTCTAGGTCTACTTCACCAAGGCCAACTCGTCCGCGACCCGCGCATCCTCCAAAAACACTATCTGCGCACGCGTCAATTCAAACTCGACGCCCTAGCCAGTCTACCCACCGATCTCCTCTACCTGCTACCCCCAGCAAGCGCCCATCGAGTCTATCTCAGATTCAATCGCCTGTTCAAAATGGGCCGCATGTTTGAGTTCTTCGGGAGAACCGATAGCAGGACCAATTATCCTAACTCTTTCCGTATATTCAACTTGGTTATCTATATTGTTATAATCATACATTGGAACGCGTGCATTTATTTTCAATTGAGTGCATGGATTGGATTCGGCACGGATGGGTGGGTCTACCAGAATATCAGCGATGCATACCCGATCAACCAGAAATTATCGCGCATGTACATCTACAGCTTCTACTGGTCCACATTGACTCTCACAACGATCGGCGAAACCCCAAAACCGGACAAAGACATTGAATATTTATTCGTCATTGTTGATTTCATTTTCGGTGTCTTGATTTTCGCGACAATTGTCGGCAACGTGGGAAGTATGATCTCAAATATGAACGCTTCAAAAACGGATTTCCAACAACGCATGGACGGTGTCAAACGATACATGCAACTAAGAGGCGTATCAAAAGAACTCGAAGAACGAATCATTCGTTGGTTTGACTACATGTGGAATAATCGCCAAACCCTTGACGAGGAAGCTGTATTGGCGAAATTACCCGATCGGTTGCGAGCAGAAATAGCAATCCACGTGCATTATGATACATTGAAACGAGTGAGTATCTTCAAAGATTGCGAACCGGGGCTATTGGTGCAGTTGGTTTTAAGGCTACAGCAGGTTGTGTTCAGTCCCGGAGATTATGTCTGCATGAAGGGCGACGTTGGTAAGGAGATGTACATCGTCAAGCGCGGGTTGCTAAACGTCGTTAGTGACAACGGAACTGATATCCTTGCTTCACTCGGACCAGGAAGTGTCTTTGGTGAAGTCAGTATATTGAACATCCCAGGCAATAAAACGGCTAATAGACGCACAGCAAATGTTCGTAGTCTTGGTTACAGCGATTTGTTTGTTTTATCGAAGAAGGATCTCTGGGAGGCCTTAACGGAATACCCGGATGCCAAAACTATGTTGATGGAACGCGGAAAGGAGATTCTTCGCGAAGATGGATTATTTGATGAAGAGAAAGCACAGCGCATTGAAAGCGATGCGGAAAGACTGGAGAAGCGCTTGGTTTCCATGGAAACAACATTAGACGCCGTAGCAACCCGGTTAGGAAGGTTGACAGCGGAGTTTGTTGCGACACAGGGCAAACTGAAGCAGCGTCTGACTCATATTGAGCTTAAAGCCAAGTCCACAAGCAATTTGTTTACTCCGTAGCAGTATCACTAAGCAAGAAAATACGATTAATTAGAACTCGATTTCATCTTGATTAAAGATTCGTGATTCACAAAATCAAGCTGACTGTGTGTTCGTAATAGAACATAACGCTATACGTAGTACATTTATAATACCCTATTTAATCACGAGTCACCAAATAAGTTTAATTACAGTATAAACTTATTTTATGTTAGTTTAGTAAATGCTTAACATTGTAAATTTATCAAGTCGTGTAACTGTTGCCTTTCAAATAAGTACTACATACGGAAATGAGGGTCCAAATCTGCATATCATAACCATATGCCTTTGCAAAGCTTATTATTAATTTTGTTGATATGATAGTGTGTTGCTTAACAGTACATAGTGTGTATCTCAACTTTTTAATGTTGTTATTTATATCTAAATAAACCAGTTCAATGTATATTAAATAAACAGTTTATATTTGATAAGACTTTGCACATATACGTAAAAAAGGGCGTCAAATTTTAAACTTACACGTATCACTACATATGTTGCACACTGGGCGTACGTGCACCTGCACATTCCACACCGTCGAAACTTACACAAGGTGAGTAGATTTGAATGTATTTTGCACAGATGCATCACTTAATTATGTAAGATAAAATGTCACGTTTTCTTTTATAAATTCATTTTAAGCATTCTACGTTAGTTGATCCTTTTATAGAAGCACTGTAGTTACTAGCACATACATTTTATGTTTCACTCGTTGATGTATATATTTTCACTTTATATTGAGTTTATTTTCACATTTTAAACAGACAATCGTTTTTATTTTAATTGTTTTATTTATCCATGAACTGTAGATATTTATTGATTGATTTTATATAACCTTCAAATGACCTTCATTTTTCCTTAATGACTTTTCATCCTAACCCCTACAGTGTACCTGGAGCAAGGCCTCAACGTAACCGACGTCACCAAACTACGCAAACACTACATGACCGAAAACAAAATCAACTTCCGGTTGGACATTATCAGCATGTTGCCTAGTGACCTTCTATATTTAGTCTTCGGCGTCAACGCGACTATTGTGCGAATCAACCGCGTCTTGCGAATAACGCGACTATTCGAATTCGCAGATCGCAGCGAAACGCGAACGAACTATCCCAACACCTTCCGTATACTGACACTTATCGTGCAAATTCTTATTATCATCCATTGGAACGCATGTTTTTATTTCCAAATGAGCGCGTGGCTTGGATTCGGCAGCGACGAATGGGTCTATTTCAATATCACCGAATCCGTTTATCCCGAAAACGCCACTTTAACGCGTATGTATATCTACAGTTTCTATTGGTCCACCTTGACTCTTACAACCATCGGTGAAACTCCAAGGCCGGAAAAGGACATTGAGTATATGTTTGTGGTTCTCGATTTCTTGATCGGTGTCTTGATTTTCGCTACCATCGTCGGTAATGTCGGCAGCATGATCTCAAACATGAACGCAGAGAGGACGGAGTTTCAGCAGAAGATGGATGGTGTCAAGCGGTACATGGAGTTTCGGAAGGTTAGTTATTTTTTCTCTTTTCTTTGTTTATTTTATACTGAAGTATAATATCGCCGACAAAATGATTTTTATATGATTAAGGTGTCGCCTGGTTAAGATATCTTGTAGCTGGGAAATTCGGTAGTTGCATTTCATTCGACTTTAAGACAGTATGCTTAGCTCTTGCAATAATTCCACTGTTCTCATTACATTACCCCTAAACCAGTTACAGAACGGCAATGAATTGTGACTTTAGATAGCTCCTTAGCTCCTTTCACAAAGGGTTGGTGTATTTTGCCTCGTTTCAAGTATAAATATTTACTTACCTATTCGAAATTTATCGAAATCATCTAATCTGTTTTCTTCCAAAGGTTGGCACGGACCTGGAACGCCGCGTCATCAAATGGTTCGACTATTTATGGAGCAACAAGCAATCGATGGACGAGGAAGCCGTTTTAGGGACACTTCCGGATAAACTGAAAGCCGAAATAGCAATGCACGTTCACTTGGACACTCTAAAACGAGTCGCTATATTCCAAGACTGTGAACCCGGCTTACTGGTTGAGCTGGTGCTTAAGCTCAAACTGTCGATTTTCAGTCCTGGCGATTATATATGCAGGAAGGGTGATATTGGGAAGGAGATGTATATTATTAAGAAGGGCAAGTTGCAAGTGGTGGCGGATGATGCGACGACCGTGTTTGCGACGCTTGGCGAAGGGGTGGTGTTTGGCGAAATCAGTATTCTTAACATAGCAGGTAATATAGGAAGCCTTTTATGCTTGAATTACGATGTAATTTCAGATTAAATAACTGGATCAGTTTATGTCTTTAAGTCTGTCACCAATTCCTCTGATGGTTCGTGGGTAAAAATCTCGTTACAAGAAATTGATGTTTTATTAACGTTTAGCATATCTTAAGACAGTCCATTGCACAGGAAAGCATAATTTATCGGAAGAGAATATATAGACAAAAGTCGCTCAAAAGTGTTGTATTAAAAGGATTGTATAATACATTCATCTTATTTTGCATATGATAATATCACATCAGATATTATATTTATATATTATACCGCATCATCATACTCCCTTTCCCCATAGGTAACAAGAACGGCAACCGTCGCACAGCCAACATCCGTTCCCAGGGCTACTCGGATTTATTCGTGCTCAACAAGGACGATCTGTGGGACGCATTGACTGAATATCCCGATGCGAAGAGGGCATTGATCGAAGCGGGAAGGAAGATGTTGATGAAAGATAAGATGCTGGATGAGGAGGCAGCGAAGAAACAGGATTTGGATGGGGAGACGATTGACAAGAAAGTGGATAGGATAGAGGTAAGAATTGTTTATGGGGTTTCTACAGACACCAGGGTCCTGGCAAAGAAGTTTTGGTTGAAGTGTTTGGGTATTGGTTGCAAAGGAAATTATATTTTAATTGTGTAGTCATTTATATAAAAAAAATGTTGACGTCTTTGAGGTCTGGAGGACAACATTATACATGTATTTCCAGTTTGTCTTTCGCTAACATTTCTCCCATGAATAAACAATTGGTGGATTTTTTTTCATGAAAAATTAGGTATGAATCCAGAAATTTTATAGGATACTTATCTTCCTATATTTTCTGCCTTTCTTTGCACTTTTCCTGATTCTCAATTTTATGCAAAATTCCTCATTTTACGATAGAACTACCGCACAAGCAAAAACAAAACAGGTAAAACAGGGCTCAAGGGGCTTCGGCAGCCAATTAACGATGCCATTGCAGCTTTCATGTAACATGTTGGTCACACACATGTGCAATGCCACGAGGGACGGCATAAAAGAGGGGAAAACATGGGAGAATTCATGGGACTCAACAGAGAAATTGATGTCATCTAATTATTATGTAATCGTTTTTATATAAAGGAATAATAATTGAAATGAATGCAGTTGTATTGTATTATCATGTAACTAGTTTTTTTTGTAACGAGAATAATAATTAAGATGTACGCAGTTGTTCTGTATTAACATGTTAACATACTTGGGTGCATGTTTACGTCGAAATGATGCAGTTATTTTTCTATCATGACATGGAATCAAAGCGAATATTATTATCTGTTACAAATTACGTCCGACCTAGTTTTATGTTTCTCATGATCGACCAAAACACATCTAAGTCAACAGGGTACATGTTTTGTTATGCTCAACAATATAGATTCCCACGCGTTTTGTACTTTCCGAAGAGCAACGTTTTTATGTGTTTTGACTCGCCCTATTGCTTACTTGCCTCAAAACTATACACCCGATGTTGACGCATTTTTTCTTTTTCAAATGAAAATTTGAATGACGTTTATTCCTATACATTCCTCTTATTTTAATAATATACTTGAGGTAATTTGTTTTATTGCTTTGATTTTTAGTTAACCCTTGACAACTGCACGACGCGCCTGGCTCGCCTCATGGCCGACTACAGCAGCATGCAATCCAAACTCAAGCAACGCATCACTAAGCTCGAGCGGGCTGCGTTGCTACGGGATACGGGCATCGAAGCCGAAGACACAACCATTGTGGTTCCCGTGGATACGGATCATAAAGTGGAGGAGGGTGGGGAGGGAGGTGAGGAGAAAGGGGAGGGGATGGGGGAGGGCACATCTGGGGGTGATGCAACAACCGAGGATAAAACTGATACAAAAGCTCAAAAGTCACCAACACACTTGCAGCCGCCGGGAGATAAAGGGGAGGCAAGGACTAAGTCGCAAAATGATCAAGATAAATGATGTTGGTATATCCGTTTGTTATGGTTACATTTTTTTCTTGTGATATTTTTCTGATATTATTATCGTATTTTCATACATTTCATGTGTTTTATTTAATATGCTTATAATAACAATTGTTGAATTCAATGTTTTCAACTATCAACACTACATATTTGCATGTATTTGTTTCTTAAAGTTTATTACTTATTTTAGATAATAAATAGATAATACTCATATTAGTAATGTATTTGTTGTGTTTTTGCTGTTTAATCCATTATCAATAGCCTTCACATTCACCATTTTATGATATGCAATGATATATTTTTTTAAAATAGTGTTTTGACCATATTCAAATGCAATATTGAAACATACACATATACTGACCCAAACAAGAAAGTATAATATGACTTTAGAGGGTCATATCTCTGGTTCTAATGAATGGATCCCCATGAAATTACAGATTTATATAATTTAAAGCATTATTAATAGCCTTGTAATTTTACAAGCCAATTAAAAATAAATCAATAACGTAGCAGTACTTTAACTTTTATTGGTATAAAAAATTCCGTGCTAAAACCAGACAGAAACATTTCACATGGTTTATT
>LQRL01137319.1:16243-29966 GCA_001703475.1 Hydroides elegans | reverse complement strand
TTTAAATCGATGGCAAAGTTAAACCGTTTTATGAGATATTCGGGACGAAAGCTTAAAAGAACCCCAAAAGTGCGTCATTTTTCGATTAATCCGTCTACATTTAGTATTGCAGCTTTGCTGTAGACATCAAATACAATTCTTTAAACATATAAAACATAATTGGTATATGTATAAATACAGTAGAAAACAAACAAAATATATTCACTTTTGTTTTAGACATAGGTATTCCTAATTTGTATATGTATCTATACAGTAACAGACATATATACACTTTTGTTTAAAAAAATATATGTATTTCGCACAAATGTCCCATCGATACGCTACCTCTGATTCGACGGATACGCATATGGCGGTTTCCGTGGCTGAGATCTATAATTTTGTCTGCCCTGATATGCATTCGGATTGGCATCCAATGCACTAGCCATCTGTCTATTCGGATATTGATACGGCGGCTTCCGTTTCTGTCCATCTTGAGCCAAATAGGTACTTTTCAATGTACTTGTATTTGGGTATTGGTACGTTGCGTTAGGATATTGATATTGCGATCTAGAGGGTTGATATTCATATGCCGCGGGTAGGTTCCTTCGGGATTGAGGCGGTGTGAGACCTGATGGTATTCGACCTGTATCCGTATCGCGTGATGAATTTAGGCCGGATTTGTGACTAGAAGATGGGGAATGAGTCATGTGTATATGTTCTTGCCTTGCTTTATCTTTGGCTGTTTGGGCTTTCCGTCTATCAGGAGATTGATCCATTGATATATACGGATTCGGTGTTTGACTTGTAACCTTTACTGGCGTTTCATCACTACTGCTTTTGCGCTTATCCCTATCAATAGACACAGATCTCTCAGCCTTAGGCTGTAGCTTCGGTGTCCTCGACTTGGCCTTAGGCGAGTTTCCATTAGCACTATCACCAATATTCATATAATCCGAATCATAATGCTTTGGTTTCTCAATATCGGATTCTGCGCCGCTTTGAGGATGCTCGAAACTGGAGTCGACGGCAGGACGCGGTTTGCCTTTGTATTTAGCGGGGGGAGCGTGTAGCCAGTCTGTGTCGGTGAGGCTGGTGTCTATGATGTTGCTGTCCATTTCACTATGGAATATCAAGCATATAGATAGGTTAAAGCAGGAAATAAATCAGTATGATATATATGTACATGTACACAAATGATGTACGCAATAGAATTTTCATATGGCCATTTTTTAGAGAATTTAAAGTGCATGTATGACATCAATTTGAAAGCACCATGTATCTGCTATTTTTCTTTATAGAAACACATATATCACATTTTAAGATGCCTCGGAGCTTAAGAAAAGACAAACTGAATCGATTTCAAATATACTTGAGTACAAATATAATAAATAAAACTAAATAGAAATAAATACAACTGATCAACAAATAAAGTGCAACTTACGCTGGTTTGGTCGGTTTGCCCGCCGTTCTCTTCTTGTATATATAAAGCACACATACGATAATCGCAATGACGATGAAGAAAAAGACGAGAGCGAGAGTCACAGAGATTGCCGTGAGGGCGGCGATGCTCAGACCTGTTCCTTGCCCTGTAAAACATTATTTAAAAAAAACGATGCTCAGATCGATTCAGTGACATAAACAAAACATAATATGGCGTGAATTATCCGTTATAACTTACTAAGCATATTGACAATGTATTTGTTCTTAACCAATTATTATATGAACATCTAATATATTCTTATTTAAGCATTTTGTCGCTTTCTTAACAGAGCAAATACATTGTACTCTATTGATGTTAACTTTTAGATAATTGTTCGCGTTTAATTTGATATGTTCATTAATTGTTAAAATGATAGGTAATCTAACTTAATCAATTAGTATTTTAAACATGTTTGGATATAGTCGCAAAATTAGGATACCACACTGACCTTTACACCTAGTGCTTATAGGCGGATCCCATACTGCCTGTCCACTCCCTGCATCCAGGCACGTGTACTGCTTGGTTCCCTCCAGACTGTAGCCCTCTCTGCATCCCTCGATCACCACCGTGGAACCAACGAGGTAGTCGAACGGCTCTTGCTTGATCGAATTGCGGATGTCGAGGTGACCACAAGATAATACTGGAGTATAAAACGAATAAAAAATATAATGAAATAACTTAGAATAAGCTTTACTTTACTTACCTTGGTAATACACACATATCGCACATTTCGGCAATGTATAATTATTCAATTGTTAGCTTTCTCTTTGAGAGTATATGGTAGATGATACAAACGTGTATCTATAATTTGATATATAAAGCAAGACAACAAACCATATTTGTGATTATTTTCTGTCATTTGATATGATTGTAACACCATTTACTCCTAACCTTTCCTCGCCTGTTGCTTCAATCCCATCGCCCACTCATGCATCCACAGCGTCTGCGTTGCTAGGGCCTCGTTGCCAGTCACGGTGTAGTCATAGTAACAGAACTCATCCCCGCCACACACATCGAGCACCTGCTCAAAGGTCACGACCTTTGTGACATTTGGAGAGGGGTCAGTGCCGTCAGGGTCAAAAATGGGGACAAAGTCTTCTTTGAGGTAGAAGTTGTAATCGAGTTCGGCGCGGTAAGTGTGCATGAACATGGATTCCTCTTGACGGACCAGCCCTGCAAATGGTAGAGAAGAGTTAAAGTAAGTGTTCAAATCATGGTGTATATTTTGAGGGGAACATGCTGTGGCTTATGCTTAAGCTTAATGCCGCATTCACCGATATGCATATTCGCACAACACAAATTATTCGCTACATATGTATACAATATATAAGTTAATCCCTTATTTCCATTATGCGTGTTTCGCTTTATTCGGCTGATCGAGGCTTGGCGTTCTTTTTAAGTTACATGTTACTAAAGTAGCAAATAATTCATTATTTAGAAAATTAAAATAATCCTGTCCATTAACGAGTTAACGTAATATAGCTTAAAAACTGATATCCTATGCTACAGAGTAAATACAATTTAACGGTATAGCATATATCAAACTCACACGACATTCCAAAGTCCTCATGCACATTCTGTGTGTTATTTGGCGACACGCTTCCGGTCAACCAATCACGTGGCCGAAGGTCATCGCCCGGGGCACCATTCCAGCGACCCAGTAGACCAACGGTGGTTGTTGACTAAAAGGGTGAAAACAAATGAAGGCTATGATGAGTACTTGCAAATCGAGTCACTAATAATCATATTGATAAAATTGATGTGCCAAACTAAAACAATATTATTGAATATACGTGTTATCAGTTAGATTTCACAACAGAGTCAGTCAGGCTTTTTTTCATAAGGAAGTGGTAACATTTTAGTTCACTAGTGTTTGTAATGATGCTAGGTGTTATATTCCCGATATGTGGTGTTTTCATTCATTATTTTATTCAGGTTTATATCAGGCTTATAAGATAAACAATACAAACCAAACGTTATCATGACATAAACAAAACACGCTCATCTTACATCAGTGCCCTCTGGATCCATCATTTCTTTGGGCGCGGACACGATGGTCTGAATGAGTCCGTGACTAAATGATACTTGAACACCAAAGCCAAGGCGGTAGGCCAGGGTGAAGTTGGTCGAGGCTTTAGACTCGGATGGGTCGTGGTTAACAAGGATGAAATCTGGAATAGAATTGATAGATCACAGCATATTTCATCTGAAGTTAATGAGTGGAGTTAAAATCATGAACTGTGAATAATGTAAACAAGAATGGTTCACCACCGAAAAAAAACTTATCAAATCAATGTGTCAATATGTTCAATCTTTCATGAAACTTAAATTTATGTCAATGCTTCAATTCATTATGTACCTGCACTTTAAGCATTGGACGTATACAAACTTTAAATACACGTGTGTCTTGTCGTTCGGACTGGAATGAAGATAAAATATAATACCTTTAAACTCCTGCACCCTAGCACCATGATGATCAAACTCGAGCAGCGTGTTGCTGACCATCACTTGCAGCTTATTATCACTGTGCTCAAAGAATTCATCAACCATGAAAGTGACGATATCCGCTTCGGTCCATTCACCTTGAGGGGTCAAGGACACGGTGACCGCTGTGGTGAAGGTCGCGAGGACCTCGCCATCTGGATGATAAAAAATAACATTGTTGGAGCGTAGAGCTTTAAAACTATTGAATGTGCGATTTCATAAAGTTCATTACAGTCTCACAGCAGCGCACATAAGTATGATATTGTATTTCACCCTATAAAAAGACACCGAATCGTTCATATTCTCTCCTAAAACAAGGAGCTACTCTGATCTTACCTCACCAGCATAAAAAATCCCTCTCCTTCTCATTTAATGTCCTGCGCTCAATCATTGCTTATAACTACATGGAATATTTAAACAATGGAATTCAATTCCACAAAATCCAAAGGCATGTTCACAAACCCAATCAAAACTCACACTGTCCCCTAGGCGGTTGCGTCGTCCTCACTTGCACCTTGATGTCCACGCTCTCGCCCTCTAACTTGACGCCCTCTGCCCATAGCAACCAAAACTCGCCGTGGCCGTTAAACGTGTACTCGGTGCCGTCCAGGGTTATGTAGTGCGGGTCGCCAAAACTGAAACCTGGCAAAAGGAAATCAGTTTTTCATTTAACTGTAAGAGGCTTCCTGTCGGCAAGGGTCGTCCATAGTGCGTCGCATTCGGACGTGAAGTTGATGGGACTACCTGCTTCGGGTCCATATGAACGTTTTTCCGAACGTCCTATTACGTTTAGGCGTCCGTAGAACGTAATTCACACGTCCGACTTGGACGCGACGTCGATGCAACGTCTCTTCGACGTCCGCGACGAATGACGAATAAGGACGTCCGGAAAACTTTCATGCGGGCCCAAAGTAGGGCGTCCGCTCAACGTACGTGGAAGTCGAGTGGATTCATGGATTAATTGTGATATTTCTTCAATATCAAAATATTTATGTCATACCAGATAGTTGTCTGATTACGTTAAAACGTTCATGAATGGTTAGGTTATGGACGGTTATGCCTTTTTTGTATACGTTTGTTGCCAATTGTTGTTTTAATCCAACATTACATAGATTCAAACATGCATTTTAAAGATAATATAACCTTATTCCATTCTAACGAGTGCTTTGATAGACTCCCAAACGATATCAATGCTACTTTTATTATATAGCAAAAATAATATCTTACTCACCGAATCCCGGCGGTTCATACGTCCTGCAATCCGGCGTCTTCCTCCTCGGCAGATACTTCTCATGACAATCATCCTTCTTTTCCTGCCAGTCACAACAGTAAAACCACGGCGCCTTATCCCGCACCCAGTGACTCAGACTCGGGACCCGAGGAGGCATCTCATAGGGCCAGAGACCGGATTCGTGAGAGCGGTCTGAGTGGGAACCGCCCTGAGGAAGGTCGCCGGCGTATTGGAGGTTGTGTTGGGCGTTGTAGCAACAGCGGCTGCCGGAGCCTTGGTTGGGACTGTGGGAAATAAGGATATGTTGTATGAAAATTATATATATATAAATGTGAATGGGCGTAACTTTGGTAGAAGAAGTAATGCTACACGTTGCATGCTGTCACAATTTGTTATTGTTGTTAGGATGAGAAACCTTATAACCACTTATAAAAGGTTCGTGTATATTCTCAGAAAATATATTATGAATGCGGACAAATGTTTTCATAGTTTTTACTTGAAAATTGCATGGTTAAAATAAGTTTTCATAAAAAGAATCAGATTAGAGGAACCATTCAGGTAAAGCGTTCTATTAAATTGATAACTCACGTAACGTATGTAGACAAAACACAATGCACCGCATCCTCATAGTATTTGCACCCATGCGCATTGGTTGAGAACATATTGCAATGCACATCCGGTTGAAATCGACCCCAGTCGGCCAGGGCCTGCTGAAGGGTGCAAGGACAGGAAACGAGGTGGGACTCGTCCTTCCAGCCCTCGTACCTTTGGATTATATAAGTAAAAATATTGTTTAACATGACAGGTTTTGAATGCTATCGGCCTGTTTAAACGGATATTTAGACTTACATGTATAATGTATACGTGCATGAGCAAGGACGTACACACGTATAGCTCATCTGCTGCTGCCGCTCCTCCTATCACTATGTTGCACACAATACTTTATGTTTTCAATTATGTCTACATATTACTACACATTACTTATTTTTTTGCATTGAATTTAACAGAAAAATAATCATTCTGTTAAATGCAAACATAATAACTTTGTTTTAAGCACTTAAGCATGTCTTACTTGCTCTCAAGATAGACCCAGTCCTGGCATTTGGTCTCAAGCCACTTTCCACCATGCTCCTGCTCTAAAGCTGTCTTCACATACCAGCCCAATGGTATCACCTCGCTTGACAAAGTTCTATCAGAACATGGCGAGAATGAAAACATATCTTAAAAAAGCTTATAAAATTGTGACTGGTTGGTAAAAGATCCATAGATCAAAACATCAAATATGTCTTATTCATGTTTCAAACTTCATCTCTAACGATAAAAGAATATAGTATTTATGAGTGTCGAAACATCATGGAAACTAGTGGACATCAGTTCGCATGTCTTACTTTTTGGTAAAAATAGCACCCATACCGGCTTACGGATGCCATCAGATGAAAGTAACTGTCAAATATTTGTATGTTTTTTTTTACTAACTAAACTGTTTATGGATTTATTGAATAATTTTATGATTTCACTATCAAACACGCATTTACCTTGGTGGATTCGGATCCTCCCTGTGCACTGACACCTGAATGACACCAACATCATACAACAAACAAGTGTCATAATCTGCGTCGCGTTGACTGCACTGCACGTTGCTTGTCTGGATCACGTACGATCCGGTGTTGTCTAGCATCGTGTCAGTGATCTCTAGCAGCTCCCAGATGCCCTGGTAACCAGGAACGAATTAATTTAAATTCGCAATATAGCATAAAATCATACTAACTACAGGGCATGTGTGTTAAGTGTCTTTTCAGCGATACCTAGCAGCTCCCACATGCCCTTCAGAAACGAAAGTGACGATATCTCTTATATATCCCTATTATGGTGCGGCCAGCGGCTCTTTGCGTCTGCGTCCGCGGAATTTAAATTCGTATAAAACATATTAAAACCAGTGGTATTAATTTCACAGGGATTACTACGTTTAATGGTGGGGTTCGGCGGATCTTTGCGTCTGCGTCTGCGGAATATAAATTGGTATAAAACATAGCAATACCCTGCGGAATGAATACCTACGGGTTAACTATGTTTTATGCCAGTTTACATTCAACAGACGCTGAACGCACCATTATAAGAATGTGAATTCGGCAGACGCAGACGCAATGAGCCGCTGGCCGCACCATTACGAGGTCTAGGTCGATCCTTTGCTCATGATTAATATAAAAAATATTGGAGGGGGGTTCATTTTGGTTCTGTCAATATTAGATGAATACATAGCACTTTGTAATGTTAGATGAATGAAACATGTCAATACGGACTTATTATATATCTAAAAACATGTTCATAATAAATAACACATATTTTTGAACAAACTTTCACAACTGAAGTAAATTAATAGAGGTGTAAGGTAAATGTGAAAACAAAATATTAAACTTAAATTTAAATTTAAACTGAAATCTTTATAAAGTAGGCCTAGGAAATTATAAATTCACCTCTGCCTTGCCTGGATCCCCGTCCTCGCGGTATCCTAGCAACCGAATGTCAACACTGACACTGTCGCCACCCAACTCCGCTGGATCCCAAGTGAGAGGGAGGTGATCGGGATTTAGCCAATCGTTGGTTGGGTTGTCGATGTGAACTTGGTATTCATTCCGTCCAATCAAATCTGATGAGAGAAATAATGCAATATTGAACCTGATTAGAGTTTGTCATTATAAATGGCGTTATAACGCCTTGGTTCGAATTTCTAAGTATTATATTATGAAGCCTTTGTCTGAATTCGAACGATGAAAAGCGATGCACCGGAAAGTAGTCGATATCAAAGAGCTTAACCTTAAATGAAAGAACAAGGGTTCACTCGCAATTCTAGATTAATCTTATGATAAGGTAAACATGCATTTGTTGCTATACTCACTGATTATAATAGGTCGCATGTAGCGGTAATAATTGCCTCCGTCGGTCGAAAGCTGTAGCATCGTCGCACCAACGATGTCCAAGGCCGGTGGTACGCATTTGGCCTTTTGCTGCGTTTCTGCATACTGTTAATATATGAGGAAGAAAGCTGCTTTATATAATATAATTCATTACTACAAGATGGCACATATATTTCAAGTAAAATGTCCATGCCATATATCATATTGTTGATTAGATTATACAAAATGTGATAAAAAAATCTCCGGTAAGCCATAACTATAGGGTTCCATGAGTGATGTTATCTTAAGAGTCATTTTGAAACTGTCATTAGACTGTTTAACCCTTTAAAAATCAATGTGAGAGGGGAAACATCATACCCAAATCAAAATCAGTGTCAAACTATAACATTATTGGTTGAACACGGTATAGACTCTGTTCACAGTGACAGGACAATTGTTAAAAACTTTGTATACTCACTGGGACAGGTTCTCTCTCAATATTGCCGAACTTGCATTTGGCGTTGTCCAGATTCTTTTGGTGAAAACAGGGCGCACTGACTTCTACAGCACCACCGCCCAACATGTCAGTGTAGAGAGGGGACATCTCGAGGGGCCAAGCGGAGTTGTCTAAAATAGATGACACATTTGGTGATGACTTTCAATTTAACAATACGGCTATTGGTAGTTACAGGGAGAAGGTTTTATGGAAAGTAATAACCTCCTGTACTTTCAGTTCGCTATCCATTCATCGACAGCTCAGACACAGCATATCTATTACATTTTTAGATACCTAGAGATGGGTTTCTTCTTCGATGGGTACCATCGAAATAAAAATTGAATTATGATCACTTGAAAAGTCCTTATGAAAAAAGTTATGGATGGCGTTAATATTTTTTTCTAAGGTAGCAAGTCGATGCTGTACACCTGAAAAACGATTTGGCTATTCAAGAAATCATTAAATCTTAATTCATATATGTATATTAACATTGAATCCTGAACATACCTAGCGAGGTATCATTGGTGCAGCCTCCTCGTACAATCCTGTCTTCGGACACTTTATAAATAAATCGCCCGGTGACATTGGATCCCTGTAGGATGTCGATGTCTTTCGTCTTGGCTTGGTCGTTCGAATACGGGAGGGCGGTGAAGGCTCGACCATAACCCGCATTAAATCCAATCTGGGAAAGTGAAAAGAATGACACAAGTTCAGAAATAAGAACCTAAAAACAACCGAAATGATCATAAATGTTTTGAAAGCAATATTTTGTAAATTGTTTGTTAGAAATCCGTCCATTTGCTGTACATGATAAGTAAGTTGTTCCAGTTATTCTCGCAATGCTTGACAAACAAAAGTATCAATAAAAGTGGTGAGTAATTAATAAGATAACCATTGTAGATAATTATTTGGTTGCATTGAAAAAAGTAAACTCACATGAGCAGGTTTGCAATTGGTCGATTCACTGGACACCAGTCCGGTATAATGGTCGCATTGCTGGTACCCTGATCCTCCAACCCACTCGATGCTGAAATAGTTGTAGATGACGTACGTATCCGGTCCGTCTACTACTAGCGCCACCTGATATGTGTTGCGCTGAAACAATAGAAACAAATTATTGTAATCAATCCGTGCAGCGTATTATTTGTTGCATGATTAAAAGTTAAATGATTGTAGGAATTCAACATGAACCTCATCGTCCATTGGGTACATGTTCAAGAATTTCTAGAAACTACGTAAATACGGTGCTATGTTGTCTAAATATTGAAAGCAAAATTTTAAGAAGCCAACCATTATTCAATAGTGAACTAGCATTTATGGCGTAATGACAATAATTTGGCAATAAATATGTGAATTCTCATTAATTTACAATAAACAGCTCAGTAACATAAACATATCCTAGATATACTCACATGACAATCGTCATCGGTGCACAGCGCCCCATCGAACTTCACCTTATACCACGTGACCACCAAGCCATACTTTGCAACAAACGCATTCGCTCCGACCACCGATAACCTCACTTCCTGCGTCAGATGATCCAACATTCCTACGAATATGCGATTTTGAAAAAAAGTATTATAACATATATAAAAAATATGCATTTAAATAGATATAAGAAAATGCATTTACATAGATATAAAAAAATGCATTTACATAGATATAAGAAAAATGCATTTACATAGATATAAGAAAAAGGCATCCACATAGATAGAAGACAATGCATTTTCCGACGAAATGTAAGACGTCTGATATCTCAGGTGTTTAAATACATTAGTAGATTAGTAGATAAGTTCATTTTATTCTCTCAGGGGTGCGCCTTAACCCAAAATCGACGGTCGCACAAGCGCGACCGTCATCTAAAACGACACTCGCACTGGCAGAGTGACATTCGCGCGTGATATTCAACCTGAACATAACTTACCTAAAATATGAGCGCCGAAGGCGCGAGCCCATTTTTTAGGTGTTTGAAATTAATGTATTTCGCAAAATGTGTATTTCCATCAAACTGACATTCGCACAAGATCGAGACGACACTCGCGCGGACGAAACGACGGTCGCATATGCGACAGTGCGACCGCTAAGGTTCACCCCTGTTCTCTTATTCTTAATCACTGAATACACATTAAAAAATGTTCCACTGTATCCTTATTATTTCTTCAATATGGATTTTGTAATGTAAAATAAAACTTGACACCTGTTGTAATCTCCTGCTCATGCAGCGGCTTCGTAGTATCCGCGGGATCCAGAACGCGATATGAAAACGCCGATGCATCCTGTGCGTTCAAAGGATCCATATCTGCTTCGCTGTAGAAGGGAGCGAGGAAGGGCGGATCTGGGGCGGAGGGGTAGTCGAGGTTGGGCCATGTGTCGCGGAAGGTGTAGCCGATTGGGAGAGGTGTGCTGGATTCGTTGAAGGAGATGATGCCGGAGGGGCCGACCTGGATGGTAAGGAAAAAGGGGTAATATGTCTATATTTATATAGTTCATGCCTAGTCAACTCGGCAAGGGTCGTCCATAGTACGTCGCATTCGAACGTGACCTTAAGAGGACGACCTACTTGACAGTTTTCCGAATGGCATTTTACGTTACAGCGTGCTAAGAACGTAATTCGTACGTCCGTCTCGGACGCGACGTCGATGTGATGTCTTTTCTTCGTCCTCGATTCATATGGGTTCGTTCAACGTTCATGGACGTCTTGCCGAGTGGGATAAAGCTTCAGCGTAAACTGATAGTAATTAAAGCTTCAATAATTGTCAACATATTCTATACTGTAGCATGCCTTTTCAATGACGCTTTTTTTTCACAAACATGAATCATACATCACATGTTATCTGTCAGAAAAATAAAATATGGTGATATGATATAGCACAAGATATAAATATATTGCAAAAAAAATAATAATCAAACGATCAAACCAATAAGAATAGATCATTTCGCTATATGATAATACTGTATCTTACCCAGGCGCTGTTATATTTGACCCCATAGTAATACACAGGCACCGTGACCCCTGGATTGAACCCGAGTGACTTTCCCTGGTAGGTGGCGTTAGTGTCGCAGAACCACTCTCCAAACGGATACAACTTCTTGGCTTCCGTCGCGAAGCGCGTGCGCCAAGTGTCCAGGTAGTCTACGTACATACATATAGGTGATATAAGTAGGGTTATATATATTATTGGTATACGAAATGGAATATGTAAATACATTTATTAAAAGACATAAGATGAACACAAAATAAAAGCATATGCAACCAATGTTCAATGTACAATATAGGTCCTCCGTTCATTAAGATGTGGGAACCATTTACGTTTTATCCAAGTCAACACATTGATCTCACGTAAGACTAAATCTGTGATATCCCGTTAGTTAAAACATGGACATTTTTAGAGTACTGTGAGACTAAAAGTAAGTGAGCTGCATGTAGCAGTGGTTTCTGGGATCTGGAGATCCGTTTTTGATTTCTTTCTTAAACAACAGTCATTTCAAATATGAGTTACAAATAAATCACATGACACTTAATTATTTCATTATATACATATTAAGACCTACCATCCCATCCTTCGAACTGACAGTAGTTATCCTGTGCTCCAGATAAAGTCAGAGTTATGAACAGAGTCAAGCTCCATAGTAAATCCATTTTTTCTGTATCCGCTTTTGTGACAACACAAAATAATGTGATTCTAATTTCGGATATAGAGAAAAACTAATCGATATGCTCAATTAACATTTTATCTCACTAAAATGGTAATTATTTATCCATTAGATCATATCCGATGATGAAAAAATTAGTTCAGTAGACATTGAGCTACACCTGTTTATTATCGACATCATTTTTAAATCATGAGATATCAATAAAGAACAAATATTCTAACGAAAGCACTTCTTTATTTCGAAATTGAGTAATTCTATTCTTGGTCGAAGATATAATCTTAAACTCCTTATCGAAAAGATTTAAATGATAATTCCGAATTCACATTTCACATAATCACAAAGTTACAGTTTTGACATATTGCATGAGGGGTTCAAGGTTCAAAATCTTATCAGTCCATACCGCACACCTTCATAACTGCAATTACTGTGTGCATAATCACATCATTGCAGTTAATAATGCAGACATATACTCATAATAGTTAATTAGGAAAAACAAAATGACAAGATAACCATTATCATAATTACCGGGAAATGACGTTTCCCGAGACGGGAATGAATCAGGGTGGGGTTAAAAGGATGAAATTCGGGAAGGGAAATGAATGTTATTGTGGTTGGTTCAAATTTTGTTTTCTCTTAACCAAATGTGAGGTCAGATGAAATAAGAAGTAAGATATAATGTGATGAGGACGTTGCTGTTGTTGAAACCTTGTTTTGACCAGATGTTAGATATGTTTGACTTTCATTAATTTACATTGACTTATAAATTTGTTTTGAATTCTAAATTTGTTCTAATTAATAAACTTTTGAAATTGTCCATACCACATGTGTTTTAGTTGTAGAATAACAGAAGGGCTTAAAATATAACTTTAATAAACAAAGATAGTTTAAGTACATCCAGATGATTGTGCTTTTGGCTAGAATTCCATAATGTATCACGGGACCCTCTACTATCTGCAGCATGAGATCGGAGGCCACAGGTAAATCTTTGATAGACACATTTTGAAAACGAGGCTTGAGCGAAATAGAGGCAGATGAACTATCCAGAACGAAATAATTGTTAGCGGAATTTCCATTATCAATTGATTCGACTGAAATAAATGAAATTGATGAACAATTGCTAAACTATGTAAATGGATATAAAGGGGCTACCAAGTTATATAAAAAAGGGGTTTCGCCGCAACCAAAACAAAAATGATATTCGCAAATTAAAGTTTTATGCAAGAAATACACATACATAATTTAACACTGTGAATATGCGTGAAACTGGATCGTATACCGAAGTTACATTCTAATTACACTTATAATTCAAGCCGACCTTGTTTGCATAAACATCTTCACTTTTCACAAGTCCTTCAGATGATTGACACCTAATGTATCATACATCCGCGGCTAATGAAATCAGCATTGTTTCGCGCAATTTCTTCGTTTCAACAACCATCTCGATATAATTTACACATTCTTAGCTCACGAGGAGCGAGAAGGCTCTCGACAAATGTACGATGAGT
>LQRL01137319.1:6019-16043 GCA_001703475.1 Hydroides elegans | reverse complement strand
GAATTGCTAGCTAAAGCACACATATAGTGTAACCTCATTTTAAAATAAAATATGTTTTGAGGCACCATCTATTTTTTTTTAATTCAAAAGATAATTCATTGGATGTATAGACAATTACGATTACATCTCATTTTGTCATAATTGGTTTTAGTTTTAACATTAAAGAACAAATATTTCACTTGCCAATTCTATACAAGTTTAAATGAAGGGTTTTATAAATGGAATCCCTTTGAAATTTCAACAAATCATATATCTAGGAACCATATAACAATCGTATATCCCTCATTCGAAAATTCAGCGACAGAGCTATGACTATAAGTCCCTGGTATTTATATCTCATAGTTTTATTATCAGCGGTCGCGCTGGTCCAAAGTCAATCGCTAACAAGCATCCCCGAAAACACACACTGTGTAATATGATCTATTTACTGCAAACACAAGACACAACTCTAATAAAAAACACATAAAATATGGCAATAAATGCATGTCGTTGGATATTTTTGGTGGCGCTTTTGGGATCGGCTACTGGATACGATACTTGGGAAGGTAGGGATAAGAGTAAAATAGGAAAATTATAAAATTTATGCTTGATTTTTAATCGTTTTTGGTTGAAATGGAAAGCAATGCATTGTCTTAAGATGGTACATCGTGGTACAGGTGAACTGACTTGTTTACATCGTCCTCGTGCGACTGATAACCTGATTTAATACACACAGGTGAGAGGGAGCAAATTTCAATAACTGTGATTGATATTATACTTATTTACGACTTTAAAGAAGTAAGGCAAAGTTGTTATGAAATGCAACTTGTTATTACCTTGAAGTTTTGGATGGATCTTAATTTTCGTTATTTGATTTCGAGTATTGTGCTTATGAGCACCAAATAGAGCTTAATTATCATTGATTATTGATGATTTATCAATTATAATCATTAATATATCAAAGCCATTTTATATCTTAAAACCCTTTTAACAAGTTCTATTACGGTTCTACGAAAAAAAAACTCAAATAATTAGGACAGAAAAATTCCTTAGAAAGTTAACGTCTACGATAACGTTTCACATCTCGTCATCCATGACGTTTATTTGACGTCACTCCGAACACATAGTAGCATGTCTAGCTACTGCCTTGAAATGGCGTTATTTATACACGTCTTAATTGCGTCAAATGACGTCAAAATCAAGATGAATGAAACGTTGACGTCGCAATATTGCGTAAGTGTTACGTCATTTCTTGTCGCGACGTAAGACGATGCGGAAATTACCGCCTAAATAAACTAACTTACGGAAATAGTGAATTTCGCCGGGGCATTTCGCAAACAAAAAGGGGAATTTTCGCCCGGGGCTGAGGTTTTTGCCTGAAGGGGGTAGGGTAGAGTATTTCAGATAGTTTACCCTCTTTTACTGTCAAGAACGTTTGGGTTTCATTTATCGGCTCAAAATGCGGGGTATGTTATCACAAAATATAATAAAAATAGCGAACAGACTTGCTGAAAATGACGACCCTAACCCGATTTCAGGTGTTTTTTTTATATTTAAACAACCTATTGGCTTCCGTGTTCCGCTTACATATTGTTCATGAGCGCCTCGCGATTGCTCTAGATCTGGATCGTCACGTCACTCAAAGACAAAACCAAACGGAAAATAATTTCAATGAAATAATTCCATTTATATTTCAGATTACTGGACAGCATATACCCAAGAGAAATACTACCCCCGCCTTTACCCCTACGGTACATCGTACGGTGACAATGAATACATCAATGTGGCGAGCGGCGTTTACGTGGACGCGGAGACAAAGTTCCATATTCCCTATGCGGGCAAGCGATTCATGGGCGCCTATGTGAGTAAAAATAATTAAACAATTAACAAAATGTTAGTTATAAATCAAAGTCGGATGTAAAGATAATATATGTTACAGTTTATGCAAGTGTTTATTCCTAGCTTACCGAAATATTAATTAACTAATGATTATACCATTCAGTTTTATAAAAGGAAAATATAAAATAACACCGTACATAAAGAATATCGGTTTAACATCATATTAAAAAATATGGAGTACTTTCTTGATTAAACGTTCGCAATCCTACACAGATCTCAGCGTATGGACACATGGAGCTCTATTCAGACGAAACAAGTGGTTTTACTCCAAAAGACTTGATGACGGTCTGGCCGAACCAGGATTATCCGGTTGACAAGGATCCACCGTTCATAAGTCCCTTCTTTGCAGACTGGGAATATAGCAAGAATAATGATGCAGCAAGGTAGGTATTGCAGGAAAAAAGTTAAATAGGATGCTTTTGATGGAGAAAAACATGTGTAAAATGTAACATGCACCTCATATTATCATGAATACGTCATGTTCACGGGGATTTCATGGTTAAGAGTGGAATCTAAATTCGGCGATCTTCCATTTACCTCGAAGTTTGGCGCGAAGAAAAAAGATACAATCAATAAAACATTATTTGAATGTATTGGATATAACATAATAGTTTCATTAATGACATGATGTACAGAATCCCTATTCTCTGCTTCAGCCTTGAACATAAACTTTTCCTTAACTTCTAATTATTTCAAGGGTAGACGGATTAATCAAAAATTGACGCACTTTTCGGGGTCTTTTAAGCTTATGTCCCGAATATCTCATACAACTGTTTAACTTTGCCATCGATTTGTATGTCAAAGAACACACTATCATAGCTCTTTGAAATCATATAACAATAATTCCAATCATGAACCACGGTCTCCGTAAAAATTGAATTAGATACTTTAAACACGCACCTGGTGCATAATCGAAAATTGACGCACCCTGTTTTTTATAGTAAACGAACAATAACATAAGCCGATTTTGGATACAAAATACATATTGTATTATCAGATATGCCAAATTGATCAACAATTCCATATTTAGGACAGTTCGATGGATGATAAGTATACTTTCTTAACGCAACACTGCAAGTTACATGTATATATATGCACTTTTGAGTTCCAACAATAATGTTCTATGTTAAAATTAATCCTTCGATATGCATTTGCGTTAAGGTATCAAAATAAAGGTAAAATTGACTAATTCTACATGTTGAATGCAATGATTATTAAATTTTATGCAATTATATAGCTTAGATAAGTTAATCTAAGGCCTGATTTATGCATTATGATAGAGTGCCTTAAAAAGCACCGCAAATGAAGAAACTTCCAAATATTTTAAGGATTTATCTTACCCAAAATACATAAATCACAAAACAAATCTCAAATAAACATCCAATAGATAATTCCGAACAGGTTATCTTAATGAAAGCAAAGGTGCGTCAGTTTTCGATAATAGCACGTGGTCTTCATTGTAATTTTAATGAGCCATATATCGAAACTAAGATTTATAATTTTAAATTAAGTAACATTATTTTATAAGGTGATAATAGTGTGTTTCATTGATATACAGAACAATACCAAAGAAAACCCACGTTAGGAAATGTTCAACATAATAGCTCAAAAGTTGTTGAAAAGTGCGTCATTTTTCGATTAGTCCGTCTACGGTTAAATCAGAATATTCGTTTTCAGACTTTACTGGCGGCGCCTCGACCCTTCCGAAACCACGGACCCAGACGAACAAGAAATCATCCACAACCTCCTTAACCATTTCTCACAGGAAGTGAATCACCACGTGGTCGGTGCACACGACTTCAGCGCCCTCTATGGAATAATGGTCACGTGGCATGATGTGACATTTGGGAGTTGCTGGAGCGGCGACAGTTGCGCCGTGAGTTGAAAAGACCATTGCATTTGATAGTTGGGTTGCCAATATATTATACCTTGTGTCAGGAAAATATTTTCTGGTGCATTTTGAGCTGTTTTGTACTGTTTTGAACTGTTTTGGGTTTGTTGTATTTGAGTGCGTACTACGCAGAAACCGTAATTTGTATATCATCACCTTTATATTTGAAGTATATTATGATTTCTTTCTCGCTTATAATCTGACTAAACCCTCGAAAAGCTCATTTGAATAGGAAGAGATAATATAGTATATGGACGTATAACTATTAGCATGTTTTATCATATTCGTTTTGTTGGTTCATAGAGAAACACAATCCAGATGGCCCTGGTAGCAGACGATAGACACAGTCACGTGATCTACAATTTCTACAATGTCACGTGGGTAGGCGGCGTGGGTCAAGGTTGTGACCTTGCCACGGGAATGCCCGGGGACCCGCCCTTTGACATGTGCCAGGCCGCACAGGTAAATGTTTTCATCACTTATTCGAGGCATCCTGGCGTACATAATACCGATTGTGAAGAAAATCATGGGATATATAAATAAGAAAAAAAGTGTTATTTGTTTGTGTATTGATATTATTCCGTAAACATAAATGAGAATCATTGCTTTATTCTGAAACAAAAAAGGTTTTGGTTGTAACTTCCTATAACGCCACAAACATATTTGACCCACATGGACTGAAATGATCAAATCATATTGTCATTATATTACATGAGCGAAATGAAAACGTATATGTAAACAGGGTTTTAATGACAGCTAAAGATGATTGAAACAGTTAATGAGTTTATACTATATATCTTTAAAAATCTAGAAAATGTTTTGATTTAAGGACAAATCCACATGAAACATTATGTTTTATTCATTTCAATCCATGGCTCATTATACCCAGGTTGGTTTCAATGCTGGTTGGGCCGAGGGCTTCACCCAACTTCCCTTTTCCAAAATGGACGACGTGGTTGCCCTTGACGACCACAGCGCTACGGGGGTGCAGGGTCGGTTTCTGTATCAGGTGGATCCGCCGACGCCTGTAAGGGGAGGGTGCACCAATGAAACAGTTTATGGTATGTGAAATGGCTGTTTTCCTTGCTTAATATACTATTTAAAATGTAAAAAAGTTTGCCATTTACATACAGGGTATATTTTTGAAAACGCCTTTTATTCACATAAAAAACGTCAGCAGAGAAATGTTTCTTGTGTTATTGTGCTCACCTTGATAGTTCTATTTGTGTAGCGATTCCCTTTCCCTTTACTTCTTCAACGTTTGCGCGAACATGCTTAAATCAAGGCAGCTTTTAACGTAAAACTGCAGTCCTTAAAGCTTCACTTGAGTCCTATGATTATTATAAAGCTAAAACCCTACCATATAATAATATGCCGTTTATTCCCACAGATTTCACGATCTGGCCTCTGGAGATCCACCCTCGCAGCATCGGCATGTACGGTGGTGACGTCATTTACTTCTCGGGTCCGTGTCTCATGCAGGAAGATGATATCATGTGCAGGTACGTTCCGTCGAAGTAAAATGATTCATATAAAGTATTTCCAGTAGCTATGGACTTTCACAGACAGGGTTTCTTTCGGTTGCCGTTGAGTATTCTATTTAATTCCAGGTATTGATGGATTTTGTGGAGAAAACATTACTTCCGAATCAAATATTAAAGAGAAAATTATGCTAATCTTACTGATCTAATCATATGTCATTTTTTATGCGTTTTGACTAAAAAAATTATCAGCACTGTCTTCGAATGCAGAATAATTTTGAATAAACCTGATCATTCTTTTATTTATCATTTATTTAATATATTCATTTCATCCCAGTTTCGACGGCAAACTAGAGGTGACCGGTACGCGCGTCAACAACGGCCAGAGCATCGGCATGTGCGTGGCTCCTCTCATGTGGACTGCCGGGTGGAAGGAAATGTGCATCTCGACTAACGGAGGGGTCGATTATGTGTACTGCACCGATATTCACGTTGGTGAGTTAAGGAAACTGTGTTTATGCTCATAATAGACTTTAATGTCTTAAATTAAAATTGAAATAAAATGACCGACATTGAAAGGTTTACCCCGACATAGTTAAGGGTCTGGCCAGGCGGGAATCGTCTTCGAGCTCTTTATTCCTAAATAGACGTAATTTTCAATGCATTCCCTAAGTGTATCTCAAACATATAAATAAAAAACGGTCTGTTAGGCAAAATAAACTCGATGAAGCTCTCCGTGTGGCCAGGCCCTTAGTTTGAATTTTAAAGTTTATGTTTTTTGTTGCACTAAACATAGCATCTTGTATTCGCTAAGATATAATTTTTAACGATTATAGATGAATGTTTTCTTTTTTATAGTATGTTGTTTTTTCACAAATTATATATTATATCAACAGTCCCCAAATACTGGGAGTGGCCCCGCATCCAACTCATCGACCTGCATCGTTGGAACGAGCGACACGCGGAGGGCGAACTCAGTTTCGAATGGAATCCCGAAGAACTACTGTACCCGCATCAACGATGTAGCGGCGGCACTGGGGGATGTAATAGCTCGGATGCCACGAGTGTTGTGGTTGATATAAAGCTGATTGGGTATAGGGAGACGCAAGTGGCTAATGGATCGAGAACAGTATGTTGTAATTTTTTTATTAAGGAGTTTTTTCTATTGAAATTTGTTGATCAAATTATTTACCTAAACTATAATTATTTTGTATAAATACCGCCCTTAACTTCTTATATAAATATACAAACAAACAATATAAATAACCGTAGTTTGTTTAACATCTTGCAACTTAACCCATATTTGGATTAAGTGAGATATGTGGAATTGAGATATATAGACACGTATTTAAGCTGATATTCGATTAAAAACGCTTGTTACTATACCAGACAAAATCTGATATATTCTCCTTTTATCCTCCTCAGCCTCACTGGTGGGAGCTGCACACATTCGAGAGCGGCACCCAGAACAGCGGTATGTACTCATTCCTCCCGGAAGACCACGAGTGCTCAATGGATTGTGATTATGGACACTCACCACCCGTCGGGCTGGTGGAAGTGTCGGTGCAGATGGAAGGGGAGAATCCAAGGTTAGCATGATGGCAAACGTTGTGAATAAGTAAAACAAAAATGAAGCAAAACATGCATCTCGGTAAAACATACTTTATTTGAAACCACCAACGATCAATATTATCTATTCTTTACTTATCCATATGGCCCCTAATTCGTCGATTGGGCCCCTTACTTTTGCAGTCACCTCGGCCCTTAAAAAACCAATTTGTTCCTTTCTTTACCTATTCCTTTATTATTCGTCGGTTTCTTTTTAATGAAATTGGAAATGTGTATTTACAAATGGTCCAGGTAATATGTTGCCCTTTAATTAATCAATAAACATACATGCTCATATTTTAGACGCATATACAGCGAGCCCGTGCCCCTTGGCTGGCACTTTGACTGGGAGCTCTCAGTGGAACACGGCAGCGATTGGCCCCGCGTACTCTGCGGTCACTGGTCGACGCCCGAGAGTCAGGATTTGAGTTGGGTTGAGGAGGCCCCGCCGTGCCCTATGACTCATATGCAGGCAGAGAGGTAAAATGGAAGAAATTATTGCGCAGGTTTTGAAGTATGATGAAATTCTACATACGTTTTAGCTGTATCCGGTAAACTGTGTAGTCTAGCAACAAATGTTGGCATGTATGATATGATAAACCCAAAATAAGTATGTCATTATGCGTAAATATTGTTAAATACATTTCGTAAAGGAGCATTGTCAAATACAAAGAACAATAATTTTAACGCATCGATTTGTTTTTCAGGGATCTCGGTCGATTCATGTTCCCGCCTCCTGACTGCCCGCCGGACGAATCATGTCCTTTGATGCCGCGACCAGATCCGCATATCGCGTGCGCTGACAGTCCTATTCCAGAGTAGGTGGAGAAGCCTTGAACACAATCAAAATTAAGTTGATCTGATGAGTCAATGTTAATATGTATACCGGAATGACCGAATAAATCTTTAATCATGTAATGTTGTAATTAAAACATGTTGTCATAATGAAATATGCTATGCCCGGTGTTTGCATTAAGCAAATTCATAGAATTATATCTATAAATATTTTTTTTCATCTGGAGTTACCAATTGACTAGTCATACCTCTTTCCTCACTGCAGACCCCATTCGTCCGGCGCCTCCAGCAGCTGTTGCTACCCGCCCACCCCTCACGGCTCGCTCGCCTACGGCCTCGACCATCCCATGGGGTCAATGACCTACAAGGCCAGTCCCTATGGCAACCACGCTAGCAACGGACACCACGTGGTCCCGTTGCTAAGTCATATGGTACAAGACAGGCAGCCGTATATGTGGTGCTGCAACTGGACGAATGATCGCGATTTGTGCGTTGAGCATTATATGACGGTGAGGCCGAGTGTGGATGCGGCTGAGTATAGGGTGTCTGGATATGGTGAGTGATATTGAAATAAGGTTTGATTTTAAATTGATTTTATGACCACAGTCAATGTGTATTTAATTGAACCTATTAAATTGTAGATGACTTCCGCCCAACTTAAAATGTCGATAATTGAAAACGTACTCGACAACAAAAGAAGTGTCCGGTTGTTCAAATCTCTGTAACTTTAACAGTATTTGGTCGATTTTTATCAATTATGTACCAAATTAAACAAGACATAACGTGAGCTTATTAAATAAGTTTTTACGACTCTATATTTGCTATTAACGATTCGGTGAACTCTTGAAAATGAACGAACGAAATAGCAAGTAACAAACCATCAAATATGCATTTTCATGGATGTTTTAACTATCTTGCCAGAAATTTTACAGGTATTTGGTATATTTGGACTCTAGGTGTATTTTTAAAAATTCAAGCAAGTTGCGGCGACCGCTCGAGTTTACAAAGTATTTTGCGAATGGTCAGACGCTAGGCACCGGAAGTGCCAGCTTTAGTACAATTGTTCAAAACAACTGTTTGAATATGTCAAATGCTGCCTTCACGGCTTTTGTAATGCTGTATTAATGGGTTTACAACCGTTTTGGAAATTACATTTCGCTTATTTTCTCGTTACTTCGAAACACGATATTCATCGAAAAGTCACATTCCGTGAACCTTTGTTAAATCCGTAGTTTAAGTTTTCCATCCATAAAAACAACAATTTTTCGTGCATGTCTAAGATAACCTGATGGTCGATCTCTACGCCCTAGCCTCGTAGCAATGATGCGCGCAAGCGTATGCCTCGATAAACAGATCGATGCATTCTACTCAATTTTTGAGTAATTACGCGGCTAAAATGACCATTAAAAAAGTTTTTCATAACTCTTAACTCTAGATTACACTGTTCCAAAATATTCAAAGCGTATTCAATTAATAATCGACTGTTTGCGCGAAACCGCGCCTATATCGAGCGTATTTTCGATGCATTTCGCGACATCGTTTATATTGAAAACGAGGACAGCAACGGCCTTTTGATTTATATTTTCTAAACTGCAAACCCTTGAAGATAATATTGACAATGACCGTTTTTGTTCGAACTCCCCGTCATTTTAACCAGGTTAAGTTATCCCTTTCAAATTTTGCCGATTAACAGGCTTTAGAACATGTGAGCTATCATGAAATCATACCGCTTTTATTGTGTAATGTGATGAAGACGGTGTTCGCTGTTAAGCGCCAAAAACACGTTTTTCCGACATTGTACGATGTGCGCTACGACGCATGTGGCATAGAAATTAATTATTTCTCACCGTTTTTGAGTTACAAAATCCTTATACTATCTCTAGCGCATAGCGCTTTTCCTCTCCTACCGATACTCGTCGAATGATGATCGAAATCAATGTTTCTTAGCCCTTCGATAAAACGAACGAGATACCCGTCAAACGGAGTCCAGATTGTTAGGTTTGCGAGACCACCTATAATCATCATTACTGAAACCAACAAAAATGTTTTAATTGGTTCCACTTTTGATATAATGAAAAAATATTAACCTTAAATGACCGGACACTTCTTTTGTTGTCGAGTATATAAAGGGCCATGAAGGACTGTCATGCATTAATTGTATATATACTCGAATTATATTGCTGCGATAAAATGACGACCGGTTTTTGAATTATCACTTTACAATTTTCATAAACTATAAAAAGTTTTAGCATTTTTTCTTTTATAGCGGCGGCGTATGGGGACCCTCATTTTACTACCTTTGACGGCAGTAACTTCACATTCAATGGTTACGGCGAATATTGGCTTCTCTATAACGACGTCACTGATACAT
>LQRL01137295.1:0-16776 GCA_001703475.1 Hydroides elegans | reverse complement strand
TCGCAAAAACTAAAAAAAAAAAAAAAAAAAATCACGAAATTTATTCTTTAAATTCCCGGGATCGAAATTGTAAAAGATATCCCAATATAATCTGTTCGTAATATAAATTTGATATGGACGAAACATTTATCATGAATGCAATTCAGTCTTAATTCTCACTGAATACTTTATAATTATTGAAAAACATATGTTTATAGCTAAAGGTTGATTTTTGTAGGAGGTGCTCTTCTTCCCAGCGATGAAGCCTGACGACAAACAGGCAGCACCCAAACCAGAGCAACCAGCGGGCCAATCAACCGCTTAAGAATAGGAATAGGATTTCCCACGTGTATCTCATGCACCAATTAGAAGTAACAGTAACGAAAAAAAAAACATTTGGTTACCCTGATGTTATTTTCAAGGAAGTTGTTCATCGCATCCGATGGACTTTGTCACAGTGCTATTTACTGAAATCTTGATCATGTTTGTAACAAATAGTATGAGGTTGTGTTTTGTTTTGATATCTTGTTAAAATCAATGTGACTATTATTGGATTGGGATGAAATGTTCACATGCGAATGAGGATTCGCCTCATTATATTTCAAGAGATTTCAAGAGAATATGAAATCGATTTATTTGTCGTTTTCAAGCAATGCGCCGTACGTTTTTATTAAAGGCTCTTACAATATAGGAAAATATATTTTATGACGACTTTATATTCTTTTTACTACAAATGCAAGTTTACCAGTATCACTGTGCATTTCAACTTCAATCCTTTCTAAGAGTGAATGTTTATTTGTATTATGAAAAAGCCAAAGGTTTTCCCTCATTTCTTAGGAAATTTTTCTTTAACGTACATATTTTTATTCAAAAATGATAAAATCAGTAATTGTCCACGGTATACACTTAAATGTTGAGCGAATGGCATGATCAAATGGCTGCGCATGATTAAATTGTATAAGAAAGATATTTGTATGTTAAAAAACAATGTTTCTGAATAAAAGTTTAAATTATCACCACCTCTATCTTTTATTACCCTCGTTTCTTCTTTTGAGAAGATGTTTTAATAATTTAACGTTACTCGCTTGCTCTGCTTTCCTCGATTAAAAAATCAGATATTAAAAAGTGGGGAAAACTAAATTTACATTCAGCCGTGAATAGAGATTGGAGGATAAAACTGTTTTATGTTTTTCAATCATGTTGTCTCATCATGAACTACTGTCCGCAAAAATAAACCGTAAAACGACTTTGACCACGAATATATTCATTTGGTTAATCGCCGAAAAACAATAATGCATCTATTGATTGAATTGTTTTATTACATGAAGCATTATACCGGGCAATATCCTCCGGGTAATATGCAAAACAGAAGGTATAATAAATGTTTATGGTAGATTCTGCTTGATTTTGTAAACATTTATTTTGACTTTTTCCTGACCAACATTCTTTTTCTAAAATTTCATCAATTGTTTCTATCCAGAACTTTACAGTGTAATTTATATTGAAGAACCTCATCTCGCTGGAGATAATATCACTCTGTAATGCATTTTATACTTGAACGTTATTAATGGCAACTTTTAATGCCCAGAACAATGTAGGACACATTTTCACCTAAGCACATGATGGGGATCACACTATTTCATTCAACAATTAACACCTCTTGTGTCGAATCGTACATAACATAGACAAGATTTATAATAAGGTTTATTGTCTAAAACCACGCAATGTCTTCATACGCTACATATAGTTTTATATTCGGTTTCCTGGATCCTTTCAACCATAGATTCGAGCACTGAGCAAAGCTCAACCACATTCTTTTGGCGTTCAACAAGCCGTGACGGTGACACAAGTTGATCTTTCAAGGCACAAAACAAGCTATTAAGTTCAGTCACATGACACAATGGCATCCAGAGGAACGACTCCATAGTGACACAATCTGATGATGCAATGGATATCTCATGTGTTTGGCGTCGAAGAAAGGAGGTCCACGTTTCGTTCGTATCTAGCTCGCGTAATAGTTGTAGGGCATCGGGGAGACCATTCATGTAATGCTCGAAGTAGGCATTCAGGTCGGGAAGCTGTGACAACATAAATAGCAGATATATTAACGGAATACCATAACTATGAGGAGATGAAATCAAATCAGTTTATTAAAATCTTAATTTTTTCAACATATTCATTGAATCGTACCTAAACATATTTAACTTTGCAAGTTTTATATATATATATATATATATACATATATAAAATATTTCGTAAGAATATTGAATAAAACTATAAATCATATTCTTATGAATATTTGATATGTTTTATTCAATATTTTAGGGGCTATTGACCTAGCTAGAGTATTTTTTCTAGAACATGTCATAGACCAAGCATTGACATACCTGAGCATTAAAAGCATCAACTAGTTTGACGGCATCGATTTCCGTTTTATCACAATCGAGCATTTCGGTCAGGATCGTGCTAGAGACGTGCGTAAGCTGAAAATAAAACAATCGGTTACCAAAATGCGTATTAATCATGATTAGTAATAAGTAATTATTGAACTAAATATTATGAAATTAACTTCATTTTTTGTTAACTTCAAATATTATCAAACATAGTAATATATACCGTAATTACCGGTGTATAACCCGCGGGTTATACACCGATTTTACAAACGAAACACCTTGGTGCGGGTTATACACCGGTGCGGGTAATACACCGATTTCAAAAACATAAAATGGTCATTTTGAGATTGGCAAATCACAAAAGCATGGTTTTGACTATAAAACCGTTGGATGACAGCTTAGCTTAAATAACAGAATATGCATAACCTTAGCATAGTGGGGTTTTGCTATTACACAATCAGTGGTCAGTGATGCTGAGAGATTAGCGAGGGACACTGAATAACAGTGAGTAGCATTGATAAAATACAGGGTGACTCAGATGGGTATTTGCTTTGTATAGCCTTATCATGTCAGGTGTATTCACTGAGAAGACGATTTTGGGGTTATGACAGATATGGGATAGGAGTGATTTATGAGTTGTGAAAAGCGAGGAAGTTAAGAGGGGGAAAGTGTGATAGATAGATATTTTTAATTGATAGTTTTAAACCATCAATTATTTTATAATTGATAGTTTAAAACTATCAATTATATATAAAAAACCTAATCTGTTTAGGTATTTTGTTTTATAAATGATGGTTTTGTTTTATAATTGTATTTCACTGCATTATAGATATTTTATTTCACTGTAAATCTACCTTTTTCCAAATCTAAGGGGTGCGGGTTATACACCGGTGCGGGTTATACACCGAATTTAAAAACATATTCCTCCAATTTTGGAGGGTGCGGGTTATACACCGGTGCGGGTAATACACCGGTAATTACGGTACTCACTTTCTCGAGGTTTTGAAAAATAAGTTCGTATTGCTTCGGCGAGAGAATATTCATGAATCGCAGCGGTCTTGAAAACGAATGTACACATCGGAACATGAAGCTCACATATGCTTCTATGCAGGTCAGAATACCAGCTACATGTTTGGCGATATCTCCAGTATTTTCTTGAGTTCCAATATTGCTTGTAGATCCCAACGATGTTTTAGAATGTCGAATATCATTAAAGATGATACTGGGCGATTCCTGAAATAAATCGTAAGAGATTTCAATCATTTTGAGTAAAAAAAACAACACTTATACAAAATTAATTAATATTATTAGACTACGTCATTACTCAACCAACTTGATGAAAACAATACAAAAACTTAAGCGAACCACAACTAATTTACACAAATAAGCATATTTAACTTATCACGTACTATCAAACGATATTTACATGTAATTTTACTTGGAACAGATAATTTAAGATTAACTGTGTATTTTAAGCTCAAAATTGATTTGTTTTTTTTTTATAAAAAAAAGAGCAAATTTAAACTTACCAGTAAGGTATTTGGCATAAGAGACAACTGCAGATGATCCAAATGTTCAGTTTCTCTATCACGCAATAAAGAATCATCTTCTATCGGCGACGAACGGCCCAAACTGCTCTTTGATTTGGATCGTACATTTTGATTCAGCATATCGATTTCAAATCCGTTTGTTATGGCTGCATTGCTGCTTAATGATATTTTCCGCGCTAGTTCAGGGGAAGAATGCTCAAACCCATTCGGCGAATTCTCTAATACTTTGAGATGGTCCACATTGTATATGGGGGTACTTGATTTACAAACTTTGACAAAGTCGGTGTCGTCGAATACATTCATTTTCTGTTCAAAAATCGAATGGCGCTTTGATTGCGAAATCGTATTGCTTGTGTAATTGTGTGGCGACAAACAGATACTTCCTACAGTTTGTTTCATTTGCATGACCGAGTCTTTTAAAAACGTATCCAACATGGAATGGACACCATTATATTTATTCGAATATTGAGTGTCTGGACAGTCTTCAGGGGAAGTTGAACTGTTTGTGGTATGATCCACATTTTCTGACTGATGTGGTATCTGCTGGCCATAGGTCTCTCGCATATACTTTTCCCTCTGAGCAGCATATTTCGACATTTTTGGTTGCTTGCCTTCCTCCTTTGTGCGATCTGAATTTGAATCCAAATTCAAAGATGCGCGTTGGTTTGTCTGGAGTGTATGTGGTGGTTTCGCAGATACCTTATTTGTATTCGGAGCGGTCTGGGGCGAATCAGAGAAGGAGCAACCTTCAACCAACCGAAGCGGGCGCTTTACTTCTAATGTTATTGTTGAAGCACAGCTCCTGCAAAACAGAGTTCATTGACTTATTCAGCTGTTCTGGTAGTTAAAAAAAAAGACAGTCACGTTCTCACTTTTGATGCTGAACTATAATTGAAAACCATATCTGAGAATCAAACTTTCTTTAGTTCGCTGATATGAAAAATCAAATCAATTTATTGCATTTAAGACAATTTAAAAGCATGCATATGCTATACGATTATTTCCTAAAATTAAACATTACGTTTTTTCTCATAAAGCGATGAAATTGCATGTACACCTGTATATTGCAAAGATAGATTAAGTAAATACCATACCTCAAAATGTTCGCAACCTTCTTGGAGCTGTGTTGAAACACGTTCTGGTCATTGATAGAAAACAACACATCATTCACCAAAAGCCCTTTCTTTTTCGCTTGACCATTCGGTTTTACTGAGCTTATGTACACGGGTTTGGTTCCTTTGATACAAAATCCAAGGCCTTCCTTTTTCTCCAAGACAACCTGAAAGAATGATCAATAAGAATATATTTATTTTTATATCAAAGTATATATCTTATCGAAATTCAAGTCATAGTCATAAAATGTGAGATACATAGGAATCAAATATGATTAAATGAAGTGAAAACAATGGGTATATTATATGTTGATGCTGTTATTTATTATTGAAATACAACTCGAAACAAAGGCGTTTATACATATAAACATATACCGGTATATGAGGCACTATACATATGAAAAAAACTCACCTTAACACGTGTCCATTGCTCATTTTCAAAGCTATCATCTCCAAAGCCCTGTTGATTGATACTATTTTCTTTGTCATCTTCTGTAGGTTGCAATGTAGCGGAATTGTTGCTTTGATAAGTGTTAGTCTCTTTTCGAGAGAATGGATTACACGTGCTCTGTTGAACCTAGCCATTGTAAACAAAAATAATAATAATAATAATAAAATATTAAAACCACGGTTATTAGAAATATGCAATAATATGTGCATAATTGTATGCAATTTTTAAAGAATCGTATGAAATTAACAATTTACAAGTTTATATTTTAATGATTAGTTGTCATGAAGTTGGTATAATAGTTACATGATTTTTATTTGTTTTGAAAGCGATATAACATATCAGTCTGTTTCTTATGTGCAAAAATGCATGCCTTAATCTATCACGTTACAGTTATTTCATCATTTGATATTTGATGAGAATTTTTTGGCTGACAAAATGATTTAATAATCTCATTCAGCTATATTGAATAGGTTAACATCTTACCTTTCGTTTTCCCTTGTGTAGAATTTTACTAAAATCACTGCATCCAGTAGCGACACTGAAACAAACATACGAAATTTTATTTTTTTTTCGGGTAAATCAATATTTTCGAAATTGCATTTGTGTTATTGGATTAAGTATAGGATAAAGTACGAGGTTAATCCATTAATTAAAATAGTGTACACTTCCGAGTCGCAGTGCAAATATATATCACTCAATCGGTATTGTATATAAACTTGTCTTCCTATAAAATTCATATTCGAAGCCTCTTACTAATATTTTGCCAATAAAAGACAAATAATAAATCAATGATAGTCTTTCATACCTTCGATCCAAATTCCTTGAAAATGAGCCATTATTTTGCATATAATCCAGTGTTTGTAAATCCATATTCTTGAGTCTGATAAATATCTACAATTAACTTCTACATATATATCGTTAAACGTCTGATGAACCAACATCTTTACCGAACAGTTTATATATGTTACCGTCAATCTGTGAAAACCGCGTATGTCTTCATACGCTGAATTTTTTAGGCAATGTCGACATACGCTGGTTCAATCAGCGTATGTCGACATAATCTGAAATTTTTCAGGCAATGTTGACATACGCTGAAAAAAGGCTCCAAAAATTACACAGATTGACTAAAATGGTTCTCGTAGATTAATTGAGCAATAAGCAGTGAGCAATGCCCCATTGTGTTTAGGAATATAATAGTTATGGATTATGTTTCAGTGTGATATTTTATGAGTTGAGCTCCAACAATGGATTAATGATATTTGTGGTATAATCAAATCCTAATAATAGGATAAGGGATGTGAAAGGTTTTGTTAATTCAAGCTTATTTATTAAAAGTAAAATTAATACAATTGTGTCCCAATTACTTCCAATATGTATGACAAATGTTTAAAATCTGAATATATTATCGACTCATAACAATAATGATTAGAATTTGAAATAAAAATCAAACTTGGTATTCACTCATATTACTTAAAGATTCGAACATCAAATGATCTAAAACATAAGGAATAATATCTAAAATCAAATTTCATATATATTTAAAAGCTGAATGTATTTTTTAAAGATTCGAATGCCTTCAAGTTAGACAAAGCGAATATGCCATTGTATAATAAAATACACCTTTGTTAATTACAAATGACCTTTTTTACGATAAAAATGGCTCAGGTAGTGATCCACTAATATTCGATTGCAATCGTGCAAATGGATCGAAAAAAGTCCATTGTAATTGAATTGAAACCCTTAAATATTCACCTAATATAATCCAATTGTTAAAGCGACATGTATGTGAGACATCACAATTTATTAAAAAAAAATTAAAAAATAATATTTTAAAGCGCTCATAAGTCGTCAGAATAATTCGTCACTTGAAATGATTGAAATTATATAATAATATCATTCTCAACCCTAATCCTATAACTTAGCGTTCATTATACCACAAATATCATTAATCCATTGTTTGAGCTCAACTCATAAAACAACACACTGAAACATAATCAATAACCATTATGTTCTTTAATACAATGAGCGCATTTCTCATTGTTTATTGCTCAGATTATCATTGAGAACCATTTTAGTCAATCTGTGTAATTTTTGGAGCCTTTTTTCAGCGTATGTCAACATTGCCTGAACAATTTCAGATTATGTCGACATACGCTGATTGAACCAGCGTATGTCGACATTGCCTAAAAAATTCAGCGTATGTAGACATACGCGTTTTTCACAGATTGACGGTAACATATATACCCGATCTGAAAATGTTACCCAAACAGAATAAGGATCGAAGATGGATCCGAATCAAGAAATTCGATATATACAAAAAGAGTATTTTCAAATTTTTGACATCTGGATAATAGAACATATTCTATCCTTGTATTTTTATGACATAGATCCATGACACGCAGAGTCCGATTTACGGCGACACCCCCGAGGACATTCTGATGCAGAGGCAATTGCAATTTCCATCTCTTGATCCTATTCATTAGGCAATGGATTTCGAAGCGCCTTTTGCTTAGTGTCATCGCTGTTAGGGATCAATCATCTTAATCATTGTCAAGCGGATTAAGTCGACTCAGTATTTTATACCTTTACCATATTATGCTTTTACTATATGAAAGATGAAGTAATGAAATATTGATAAAAACTTTGAATGTCCGATATAATTATAAGTATATTAACTTTAAGATATAGAATACTAATTAAACAAGAATTATTTTAAGTTCTATAGCTAAATAAAAACATAGGCATCAGAGATGCAAAGCCCCCAACTTATGCAAAACATTCTTTATCACGAATTATCGATAAAAAGAAGCAGGTCAAAAGAAATATCGTTCTCACAACGACTTTCTTTAAACGTCCTTCTCACAACGTCTTTTTACACAACGTCTTTCTAAAAACGTATTTCTCACAATGTATTTTTTCAAAAGTTTTTTTTTTTCACGACATGAGGCACGATTTCAGACCTTGGTTTATACGTTAATAAAATTTAAAAGCTCTAGCTCAATTCCTTCTTGCCAAACACGAGTGCAGAAAGTACATCATATCAAACGGGACAGAATGGGGGATAGCAATAACCCTCAGCCAAATTGGTTGGCTGGGGCTAATTAAGTTAAACATCATTTATGGGGTAATTATGACGCAAGAAAAAAAAAAGATAAGACTTTTAAAATTTTTTATTACACATAAATACAAATCACAAAGATACTACAATAGTATATGCAAACATTAACATTGGGCAATCAAATTGTGTCATCAAATTTTTAAAAACCGATAATTGAAAGCAACAGCACGATAATGTACAATTGTTCAAGCTTAGAAATAATAAATAGAAACGTTGATAGCAAAGTAGTTTTAAATGAACACTTTTCTATATCTATACATAATAGAATCCTAATATGAAATTTATAAACATCTAACAAACTAGAATTTAATTTTATTTATGTTAGCTAAGTTCATCTTCTTCCTTTGGTACTTCTGATAAGGGGATGACTGAATTATAATGTTCTCCTAATCCGAATGCATGGCGATGGTACCTTAAATGAGAAGATTAGTCATATTCATCATACATCTTCGCATGATTATTGCTAGATAGATTTTTATATTATGATTTTATATGTGAAAAATATAATTCATGCACATATATCTTTATTTTAATATATTTGTTCGCATTGGTATCACAAAAAAAAAATCAGTGAAATAGGCAGGAGGAGGCGAGAAAACATAGTGACAAAGCAGAACTTAAATTGACACTTTATTAGTTTAATACCTAACATTATTATATTTGCGTCAGCTTGAATATTACTATCACATCAATAAAGACTTCATATCAAACAAAGCTTCATATAAAACTAATTTTCAAAAATTCGATTGTTGCATGAATCGAAATGATAGCTTACGTTAAAACCACAGCACTGGTTTGGTGTTCCTCTCCCGAAACGACGCTAGGTGAAGTGGCTTGCACAACTTCGATCGGACAACGTAAAACATTGGATAATGCTTGTATCTAAAATCAAATAAAAACATAAATCAGCTATTACAAGCATTGCCAAATGTCGAATCGATTTAGGTGGTATGTCTTATACACGTAGTTTTACCGATACGAATAAAAAAAATACCCTTTGTTTTATATCACATTCATTCGAATATGTAACATGAGAATATTGGTGAACGTCTTGTTCTTTAAGTCTGAAACAAGTCCGGATAAGATACAAATTCACACGATTCTCGAATTTCGGACCAACACATTTCTCTATAGAGTAAACGACCTAAAAAGTCAAATAATACGAAACCAAGATCTATGAATGAAGTAGGGTCTGTCATGGAAAGTAAAAAATGTGATCCAAGATTTGTTTATTTGCTATCTTACCTCAAGATGACCTCCCCATTCTAAGGTTGATTCCAACTTTGTGCAATACTGATCAAACTCGTCTGAAAAAAATATATTAAATTCATTTAAGTCGAACAAAATGGTTAGAGTAAATGAACTATGATTCTCCACAAATAAGTGTTGCATACGGAAGGGCTATTGATTTATTGCTTCATAGCATTGCTTTATCATTTATTACTTGCATTTTATGTTTCATACGATTTCACAATGATTTAAACTATAGGTCGGCCTGTATACATATGTCTCGCCTCTTCTTTAATTCATCAGGTATACCTTCAGACAGTGGTTCACCGGTATCGGGTTTCGAAAGAAACGGTAGAAAGTTGTCCCGATTGTCTCTCATGTGACTTGCTGTAACTCTTCGAAGATCGTTTGAAGTATACTACAAAAGAACAGGGATCACCAAAAGTTATTGTGGAAAACAAATATAAAATAAATGATAGACCTTGTCAGTTGATTCGACAAACAAACATCATACTTTACTCGAAAAAGCATAATTAGTCAAAGAAAGGAACTTATGATATTCTCACCTAAAAAACATTTATCATTATATTTTCAAACAAAGTATTGACCTTTCCAATAAATTAAACTTACATTTTCACCACGTCTTTTGAGTTGATGATTTATAGCAGCATACAAGCTACAATGTCAGAAAATATTAAAATATATCTTAATCTTATCGCTGTTTTAAGAATATTTTCTTTAAAAGTTAAGATATAAATAATTCGTTTTTCAAAGATAGCCAAAATGATTTGTTCAATTTAAGAAAATAATTGATTTTCAAAGGAAGCAAATACGAATGAATGTTAATAATAAGACTTATGTGAAATCTTGCTTACCAGTTGCCATCCGAGGGAATCTGAAAATGAGAGTAGATATTATATTATATATCTGGTTTTAGCATTCAATTTATTTCATGTATGATTTGGTACACGATTTCATAATACGCGGTATAATGTTATAGTGTTGCACGGCTAAAAAAATCGAATAAATGTTCATTTTTCTATGGAACTACGAAACAAAATAAAATAACTTTAAGATGAATATATACAAACGATAAAGTTGCAAAACATAGATTTATTTCAATTTTCTACCTTATGATTTTTTAGGAAATCGGTGTTTTCCCATGAAAATGAGCATTCCTTTTTTTTTTACAATGGGCTGAAAACCCGAAGTTGACATATATGCTTTATATATGGCCCCGACAACCTTGCCCCTCCTACTCACGTGTCCGATCACGAATGTTGTGATTGTGGTATGAGTGACGTTTTAAGACATGATACTTTTTGTACTTTTGTTAGAGAACAATCCAAACAAAACAATAGGAGATCAATAATTCAAGTTTATTTTAAAACATTTATACTCATATAGGCCTATATGAATACATTTACGAATATTTTGCGTGGTCGGTCAGTCAAGTTAAATCAATGCTTGATGGAATTATTGTTCTAAAACATGTAAGAGTCCTTTTTCAATAATGTACACTTTTTACAAACTTTTGACTTTTACCTCGAACAGATAAGTCATTTTTATATCAATCTATATGATTTTTTGTCTCGGGGTAACCTTATTATTTAACTTTAAGTTGTTAAACATAAAACCATTAGATTCTTTAGGATTGGACTGTGCGGTTAAGTTTAAACATTGCAGTTTCCAAAAAAAATGGACTTTTTCAATAAATGGATACTTGTCGTAATGTCACTTTAAAATGGCTATAGAGCCAATATTTTGAAGTTTCATTTTTCTATATAGCGGAAAAGACGAATAAGTTTTATTTAGCTCTTTTTTGTTTTTTACTACAGAGTCTATAGAGTAAAGAATATATAACTTCAAACACAGCACTTGCATAGAGATACTATGGTTATTTATCTAGTCTAGTAGTGACTAGAACTAGTCTAGCTGTAAAGGGTTGATGATACAGGAATCAATATTGATATATCTTAAGTACTGTTTCAAAAAACTGTCCCTGAACGGTTTCACATTGGTTAAATAGTAGGGTATCCATCATATGAGTCAAATTGGAAGTGTCCATTAATTGAGAAACGCCTCTATGGGCCAAGCATGGAAAACGCTAGCGTTTTATACCATTCATGAGTAAATTTGAGTATTTTTGTACAATGCATTATGAATTCAACCTTAAAAACCAAATAACGGATGGGCGGCACTATTAATTATTTTGAGGATAATCACGTTTTCCAACATTAAACCCTTTCCGAATAAAGACTGTTTATAAAGGATTTAAAATGATAAATGTATATATATATATATATAAAAAGCTTCATAAATTGAAAGCATCTTTTTATGTAGCCAGACCCTAAATTTCAAGTTCACGGTAGAGTATTTGAAAAGTCTAAACTGCATGTTTGGCGGGTCACTATATAGATTATTATGACATTTTGGGTTGTGAGCAGAATCTATTTGTTTTCTTAACCCCTTGACATTATTGAAAGGATATGTGCAAACTTACGTTCAATGATATTTGCATGTTTGATGAAACGATATGTTTGATTCATCAACCTTCAAAAATACATGTACATGCGACATGAGACAATAATATGGTTTGATAATACCTTTAGGGATAATAACGTTTCTGGAATCAAGTTATATATTGCTATACCATAAGAATGTTGAATTACTTTTAAACATATTTGTATGCACCCCATATCATATAAAAAGTGTAAAGCGCATGCCTGTATGTTATTGACAGCAACATGTTGGGGGTCGTTTGTGGCGTATTTCATCAGAATTAAGAAATCGTAAAAATTTTCTAAGACTCGGAGAATTTTTCTTAATAAACACCACTTTCAATATTTCCCCCAATATTCTAGTGTTTTGCCATCGATAACAAATAATGAGTTATATAATATTTACATATTTTGAAAATAAAGAAATAAAATGCTAAAATGCAGTAATCGCGTAAATAATGCCGTGCAACACTATAATTGCTTTTTGTTTTTGCGAAGGTTTTTCAGGAAATAGTAAATAAACATGACATATCACAAAAAAAACCTGGACTTGGTCGCATGCCAATTCACGCAAGCCGATTTGTTTGACACATTAAATTATATAGTCAATAACAGACTAACATATTCATTGAATCCAACAACTTTGATTTACAAATAAATTTACCTCGAACACTGCTAGTTCCCGCTCTTGAAGTTTGCTTTTGATGGCCTGTGTTTCTAAATGTCTAGGTCCTTGTAGATTATCTATTTCTGCAGCACGTATCCTTTCCTCGCGCTCCTTTTCCTGCTGCGCCTTCTTATCCTACATGATATTTGTTTTCTTATTATTTCACAAAGATGGTGTAATCCAGAGAATGTGAAAACTATCAATTTTTTGTCGGTCCGGCGGACCGACATGTCCAATATTTTGTCAGTCCGGCCAATTTTTTATCGGTCCGCCATAAAATCACCTAAAATAATCGGCATTTTTTTTATCGGGCAGCCGGACCGACAAGTTTAAAAATTTGTCGGTCCGGCCGAAAGATTGTCGGTCCCGGACCGACGGACCGACGGTTTTCATATTCTCTGGTAATCATATAAAACACTATAAACATTTTACATATTCATGTGCATGAATGATGTCGCCTCTAATAAAAGCTAAAAAATATATAACAACAAAATATTTGTGAAACACGAAAAGGCCCCAACCACCCCCCGATTCGAAAGGGTATAGAATATTTCGTATAAGGTTTTGTTACTTTTTTTAATTACAAATTTTGGGTATTTTGGTCAAATTCGGCCAACTTCCGGTGGCCGAAACTGTCAAAGGGCAAATATACAAATCAAGACCTTTCATTAGAGCCAATAACCTTCCGTTCAAAATTTCTAGCCCGTACGAGCTCATATTTCGTAAATCGCTGTTTTTTGATATTTCGGCCAAATTCGGCTAATTTCCAGCGGCTAAATCTGGCAAAGGCACATCTACACACCGATACCTTTCATTTGAGCCTATAACCAAGTCTCTATGACCCTCCGTTCAAAAGTTCAAGCCCGTACAATAAAGTGTTGACCAACGGGCTCACAGACGGACACCCCAACTCTATCGGCAAACAACTTTGGGGTTGGGGCTAACAAAACTTACGCGTCTTTTTTGCGCTTTAGAAACTTTTCTGCCCTTTGGATTTTCTTCAGCATCCTCCCCTTTATCATAATAACTGGTGTTTGTTGTCAACTTTTCTATACCAGCAGCTGTTTCATCAACCTGAAAAATGGTAAGATTGAACAAATCGAGAAACAATTTTATTTTATTATATTCGCTGATCAAATATTATAGGCTAATAATTTGAATCAAAGTTTTGAAATTTGAAATACATTTCACTTCTATTCAAATGATATTGGCACAAAAATACTGCTTATGGAAATGCTGTCATAGCTTGCAACAAAATATAACTGAGTTTAAATAACCTCTTGGTTTTCTCCATAAAATTCTTTCTTTTCAAGCTCGTGTCTCTGTTTAAGTGCTGCCTCTAACTCAGCAATCTGTGCAATAATTTCTTTTTTCTTCTTTTTATCATTTTTTGAGGCATGCCTCAACTTTGTCACTTCACCTGGAAAATATTATATGAATATATTCATATACAGGGTTGCACATAAGGATTTGTTTACCTTCGCCAATTTGGCCACGGACTTTTGATTCACCTTCGCCAAACTTAATTTACCTTCGCCAAATTTGTAAAGTGCACAAAACAACACTCGAATTTGCCGTGTATAGATAACATTTCTTCTTAACGTAACAAAATGTCTATAGAAGGTCTTTACCTTAACCGAAATATGATGGTCGCGATCGGGCGACTAACTCCTAGAATCTATTCGTATAACCGAAATTTTGTCGGCCGACTGTTTCACGTCCATACCAGATTTAGTGATTTCATTATGTTATAGAATGACATGCATATCCCTTCTTAGGCGCAACCAAACTATCTTAATATATTTATCAGGAAATGCATTAATAGACTATGTAACTTTTGTACATCGGTCTATGGGGAACAACGGATACATAGATGTTTTTTGGTAGAGAAATCGTATCATGGATACTAAGGCTTCGTCTGGTATCTAAGGTAGCCGGATACCGGATAATCGCTTGGGTACCTAAACCCAATTTAGGTACGGGTACCCGAAATAGTGCATTACCGGTATTTGTAAATCGTAAATAGGATTTAATGAAGAAAATCATACTTTAACTGAGATTAAACATGTTCTGTCATAAAACAAATCCATTTCTTGATTGTCAAACTAAGTTTTGTTGCATAAATGAGATTAAACGTGAAATCTTATAACTGATGAAAAGGGTAGCATATCGTGATGAACAAATAGAAATAGAATCATTAATTCATGTGAAAACTTCGAGATATCGGGTCGGGTCTCGACTTCGGGTATTCAGGTAGCAAAATACCTGACCCGGCCATAATGGAAAAATATGGAATTTGATATCAGAGACAGAAAATTGCATATTATACCAATATGAGTAAACGCCACTGATGTATGTACAATACATGAAGAAATTCTATTAAATGATTAATTTACAAATTAAAGTCAGAGTTAATGTCAGTAAATCGAGCGCCGAAGGCGCGAGCAAAAATCCACGTTTATATTATTATGACTACTGAATGAGCAAAATTGTTCACAAGAATATGAATTTGACCAAAAATTTACCTTCGCCAATTTGGCAAAGGTGTTTCAGTTCTCCTTCGCCAAATGAATTTCACCTTCGCCATTGGCGAAATGCGAAGGCTTATGTGCATCCCTGCATATATATCTTTGCTATTGATTGATTGATTTATTTCAGATTCGATGTCCATATACAATTATAAAACATTTACAATTTGTACCTGTTCTACTTAAAATATCATGTAGATTGTTACACCATTTTCTAAATAGCTTCTACTTTATCGACATTCCACTTTCATATACATTTTTAATAATTCTAATGAAATTGTCTTATAATTATATCTCAGTAATCAATTGATCCGGTTCCCCATTATTACAAATAATAAGAACAACTTGATGATTTATAAAATTTTAATTTCATTAAACAATTATAAGAACGCACTGGTGAACATGAGCAGGCCTTTAGCCCCTCTTATTAAATGACACATTGACACAATCAGATATTTATTGAAAAAAAATACGACCGTCCGTTAACAATATCTAGTCTATTCAACTTACAAGCGCATATTTAGATAGTTATTAAAAAATGCACATGATTATTCAAGACCTACCTACGAGTTATCAAATGACTTTAAAACAACTTAAGGGCTGTATCTGCATATTTGAAAAAGGGCGGGAAATCCCGATCCTTTTCAGAAAACTGCGGGATTCGAGATTGTTTTTGCGGGATTTTCAGTTCGACCTGAAAGACCATATTTTTGATAAACATCATATTGTTTTTTTTTAAAGTGGTCTAATACCATGATGACTCATCTTTAAATTCCCTGATTTTTCCCTGAACCAAGATTGATACTGGTTTAAACATGAAAAAAAGTTCTTTTAATTAAATTCGAGGTCCAAGGGCGTCAGTGGTCCACTTTTCGAGGTTTTTAGCTTATTTCTGTGACGATATCGAATCGTTAACTGAAAGAAGGCCTGAATATTAAAAGTATGCCTAATATTTATAGTTCGACAACTTATTTTGAAGAAAAGAATTGATTATCATAAAAACAAACCATGATTTCCAAACAGTCGTCGCTGAGGACGACAGGCCCTCAGGACGGCCAATCCACACTTTTCCTCAAGAAATGTTGAATCCAAAAGTCGTAAAGCATACTTAACATTTACATTTCGCAAAAAAAGTGCCTTACTAAATAAAACAAGGAAGTATTTGTGAAACACGAAAAGGCCCCAACCGCCCCCCGATTCGAAGGGGTATTGACTATCTGGTGGCCGAAACTGTCAAAAGGCACATC
>LQRL01137294.1:18984-29283 GCA_001703475.1 Hydroides elegans | reverse complement strand
CTTCTTCTGATGGATGTTCCTTCTTTCGAATTTATCCTAGTATATTTCGCCAAATGTTTCTATCTCTAGCTATTCTTTGGGCCTTTTCTATGGTATTGATACCTTTCAATTTGAGTTGTTTCTTGAGAGTTGCTAGGTATGTGTTCTTGGATTTTCCTCTCGGTTTCTTAACACGTTTTAAAGCTTCTTTTATAGCTTTTTGGGCTGGTGAATCTTCAGGCAATCTACATACATGTCCGAAAAATGATAACCTGCGTTTAGCGATTGTGGTTGACCAGGGTTTGGTTCCTGTTATTTCAAATAGTTTCTGATTTGATGGCCAGTTTTTCCTGTCTTCAGTGTATCTAAAACCGAAGATCCTTATTATTATTGTTAAACATTATATGATAACTAACATTTAATAGCTTTATACTTTAAAGTTCCATTCACCGTATAAAAGCTCTGATAGAAACTGTCTTTTTAATTCGAATGATAATTTGTGCTCTGGATCAACTGAGAGCATTGCGCTCGACTCGTATACATTTTGAGCATAATCCGCTCTGTCTTAGACCACATGTGATTAGCACAAATGGAGCCCTTGATCCGATTTTTATAAGTCAAATAAAGTTGTAATTATTGGTAAATTGTATTAAAAAGTCAAAAGAAATAAAATTCAATATCCTTTAAAAATATCATTTTTTGGCGAGTTGACCAAAGGAATTTGGCGAGTTGACCAGAGACATTTGGCGAGTTGACCAAAATTATTTGGCGACTTGACCAAAGTTATTTTGGCGAGTTGATTTTTTGGCGAGTTGACCAGCACCCGTGGACGACCCTTGCCCAGTTGGAACATGGCCGAAGGGTAAGGGGCTTAAGTTTCAAAAACTGTTATTGCTGTTCTATACAAGGACATGGATAAGGTGCTCGTTCATGAGAGTGAGCTTGTGAGGTACTTGTGTGCATCAACCAAAGAAGACCTCTTGTAAACTTGTATTATAATTTCGTTTCAAAATAAACATTATCTTAACTTAAATAAACTTTAATTAACTTGAAATAAATAGATGTTTTTTAATCACAAAAAGGCATCGAATCGCATTTGAGCAGTACTTTTGTGCGAGTATCCCTATAATGCTTATGAATAAGCGCAAGATATTTGCCTCAATCACATTCCTTTGCCTATTTCTGATTAGTTACGACAATGATTTCCGATTTCGGATTAAGCCGTGGTTCGCATTGTTTGCGCAGTACAGAATGGTACAAGATATTATATGGTTTGAACCATAACCAAAATCCCCCCTTTACGATTCGGTGTCATGCATTTATATTTAATTCCATTGTTATTCATCAGCTCTGATTTTAACAAAGCATGAAAAATATCATTTTTGAGTAAGCCAAAGATTTACTGACGTATTCATTTGTTTCTGCATTTCATATTTTTAGAAATTCATATAAAAATATCATCCCATATTTCTTATTCGTAACGACATCCTTTATTAGTATACAAGGGTGCATAATAATCAAGTATGGGATATGAACACAATTCAGCACTTAATTATCATTTTCCCTAGAAATGTCATATTATTTCTCTTTTCATGATGTTCATGTTTGTTTATTCCAAAGCGACTTTATATTCCCATCTCAAAATAGCATTTTGTGTCTAAACTTAAAAACATGTTTTGTAGAATCACTGAACAAACGAAGCAGGGTGAACAATATTTATGATGTTTGATGTCATAGTTGTTTTTTTCATATTAGAGATTATATCCGGAATATATATTGCTGCAGAGAAAACATATTACCCGTTTACACTCTTATTGCATTAGGATTAAATGCGAATGTTCTGTAAGTTAACAGAAATGATCAGTGATCTAGGTTTTTTAATTATTCTTTTTCAAGGAAATTATGATGGTTTCACTATTTTGTGATATTGATTTACCAAGTTTTTTTTCATTTGAATTAATTTTGTTCCAATCCAACGTGAAAAGAGGAACCTGTTTTGATTCAAAATCAGAAATTGCTAATTACTTATGGCTTCGAGTTGAGTTATCTTCGGGTATAATGTTGTCTTGAAGCAATGTTATTTAGATGTTGTGTCAATACGTGCGATTCTCTGAAGAATTGTAAAAATAGTATTCCATTTTAACCTTACTACTTATTTCGTTCGAATGTCTTAATATGAGTGGTCTGTTCATTTGTCTTAAGTTGCCTTATTCGCAAACTTGCATGTAATACTTGCATCTTCTGGCATACACTCTTCTCTTAAATATGATATTGTCTACATTCCTCCCCTCGACACACTCTCACTAATAACTGCCGAGATTACATTTATACCCGACTGCTTCCATTTGCCTGAGCCAGACAAAGATATTTGACTTTGAGATTTATACCCGGTTTTTGCGCCGCCAGGACATTGTCGCTGATTTACGTGTGTCATAATTTATTAGCCATCTAGATTTGTATTCAGATCGGGCGGCAAAAGTCATTCGATATTTTTAGTCTTCTTCAAATGCGAATGGCGAGCACCCGACGAAATGCTTTACAAGTATTTCTGCTGAAATACTACATAATACAATAAGCAAGAGTAAATAAATGTGCATTTATGGCCAGACGATGTGCCGATGAAGAGTTAGCTCAAATGCGAAGCTAAATTGATGATTAAATCATTACTTTATCAATTACATACAAGTAGTTTATGTATATGCGATCATTCTGTAAAATTGATAACATTACCGCATTTTTTCATGTCACTTACATAAACTTAATATTTTTTGTAAAAAGTGAGTTGGTGTTCCTTCCAGTATTTTTCATATTTCAAAAATGTTTTTCAAAAATATATGTTAAAAACATATATTTCGTTATTCCCACGAACCTATATATGCTTCTCTTTTTTTTTGCATTAAAAAAAAACTTTTTTTTTTCGTTGAGTGCCATATTTTTACGCACATCTTGCAACATCCCCGTAAGGGTGGAGGAGGGGTTGATCCAGCAGAACTTTATCGCCTATCTATCATGATTCCATCCAACGAGGGCTTGGTGTCGTACAGCTGAGTGCTAGCAAATTGCTTCGCTGAGATTTGATCGCAATGAGAGGAGTCTTTGGCTTGTGCGCCACGGTAATAAAGTCCGATGTGAACTTCCAATATCACTTGCATTTATTAATTTAGACATTTTTTCTTCTGTTTGTGTCATTTAAGGGCCTGGCAACATTGAAAGCTTTTTCGAGCTTCTATTTCTTAGGAAATCGTCATTATTGGAAAATCAAAACGCCAGTTAGACGTCAGTTGTGAACCTTATGGCAACTCTCGTTTTTCGGGTTTTCCATAAGAAATACATTTGAAAACACGTTTTTTTTTCATGAGAAAAAGCTCCCAATTTGGCCACGTTCTAACTCAATTTTTAGTGGTTGAGGGGGCTTCGTTGGTTAATTTTTGCTCTTTAGTATGGGATGGGATCGGATTTCAAGCTGCTGTTCTTTTGGTTTTATGATAGGGATTAAGTAACTGTCAAGAGCAAGAGAGTACCACTTACATATTGCTTTTTTATATTAAATGTCTAAATAACCACTTAAATTTGCTTTTTATTTTATTTTGTTTTTGTGTTTTGCAAAGAGTTGTGGAATGTAATACATTCAGGTCCGGGTGAAAAGTAAATTAAAACATATATGTCACGATTGATAAAAAACACTGTTGGTCTTATATACTATGATAAAATTAATAACGTTTCTTCTTTTTATCATTTTGAAATAGAGGTTAAAATATCTTTTTCATATTTTTCATCATGAATGGATCGTTTAACATTCTTTGCAGCTATGAGTCTATATCTAGTATCCTAAGCGAGACCTGTTTTGTGAATGACCTCCCAGGCAAAATCACATGACGTTATAAACTCGTTATGATTGGGTTAAATATAAAATAATCTATCTCAGTTTTATTTGCGTCGGAACATTCACGTTGCCACCTAGTATAACGTTTTAACACAATCTCCATTGCGATGTCGTTGCAACGTACTTTGATGCCCTGAATACGTCAAAATAGATCTAAACACAAACGTCACTTAAACGATTTGTTCGCGATCCTTGCATCATGGGAAGCTAGAACGGGTCCACATTGCCACGTCACCGCGGCAGTTGCTGTCATGTACATATGATATCCAGAAACGTTCAATTGCATCCGACAAAAACGGTGTATAAACCTTTTATAGCTCTTTTTAACTCATAACATGTCAATATTGCAACTCCTAGAAAACGACAAAATACATTCCAAGACATTATACAAACGTCGGATATGCTATTTATGTTTAGCGGGGAGCCCAGAACGTGTCAATTTTGCAACGCCACCACCGCCATAGTGGACAGGCGACAGAGACAGATGGGGCCTCGAGTAGAGCGTCCAAGGAATGCTAAGTGGGTTGGTTAGAGATAACCCCGTTTTGCTTTATGAAGGATGGTACATAAATGGACGGTTTGTGCGTCTGTATTTTTTGAATAAAAGTACTTATCTGATACATTTGTTATCCTAGTTGCTGGTTTCTCATCCTACACCAACAGTTAGGGGCTAATAGTTTCCCTAATAATGGATGCTCCGGTGTATGTCACAGTACCCTCATAAACAGTGCATAATGAAGATAAAGTGCTGACGGATTGCTAATATACACTTGCCATTGATGGAAACCAAAAACCATTTTTGTAAATAAGTAAAAGAAGGAAAACAATGACACAGGACTAAAATTGTAATATTGATTCAAATTTCAACTGATTTGGTGGAGATATGCCCCAATCATGTGATTGTATCAATTCACTCCTTTCACAAATGTAACGGCAAATGTCTCCAAACCGCCCATTTAGCCCCGAAAATATATTTAAGATCCCGATCGATCACATATTAGCCCTTCTTTGCCTCAAATGGCCTTTGACGCTATTTGACGCTTTGACGCTATTTTGATGTGGGAAGTATATTGGGTATAACTTGTCAGCAAAATGGCTGTAACCACTAGTTACCCGGATGAGTAAATGCGCGGGCTAAATACCACGTGATTAATAGTTGGTGTCACTCGTTTGTGGCGAGTTATGACACGAGGGTAGCCAGTGAGTAAAGATGGAAAATGATAATGTTGAAATTTTGCAGCTAAAAGATAAGCTAAATTGTATATGAAAATGCTAGTTATTGAGTTGAAACATATTTTATAACGATTGCATATTATAAATTTAGGAGAAAAACGAACGACGCTTATAATTGATTTGTTATGGTGCGGTCAGCGGCACTTTGCGTCTGCGCCTGCGGAATTTAAATTGGTATGAAATATAGTAGTTTCTGCGATATTCATTCCACTGAGATTACTATATTTAATACCAAATTCAATTCCGCAGACGTAAAAAAATAAATTATGATATCATATATTTGTTGTCGAATCATGACTGGTTTCAAGGCACATTAAATGTGGCATTATAGATAGAGGAACATTTTGAAATGATTTATATAAACAGACTAAGGTATATGGCATAAGTCCATTCGCAGCACCCTATCATCCTACTGGATACATTCTAATGGGCAGCATAAGAAAGATCACCTCACACAGTGGGCGCCCTTGACAATGCTGGCATGCAGCGATCTGGCAATCCTTCTTGTTTCATGGAGACAGCGAGGAGAGGAAGTGATCAGTTTGGCGAAAAGCGGAAATGAGCTGTGAGCTGATGAGGCACTTACTATGAGTTACAAAATTCGTCTTTTGTTTTAAACAGTGTTGCCAACCCTGTGGGAAAACCGCAAAACCCTGCGGTTTTTCGTAGGCCTCTGCGGTTTTTTTCGGCGTCCTGCGGGTTGCGGTTTTTCCTGCGGTTTTTGAGAATTTTGATTGCGGTTTTTCACGATCGAAAATTCTCCTATTTTTATGCGAAAATGGTCAATATTTGACCATTTTTGTGGAAAAATATCTTTGAAAACCAGACTATTTAGCGAAAAATTTACCTTTATTGCGCATATTTTGTGATTATATCTAAATTTGAAAATAATGACCCCTATTTTTCGGTCTTTCTGAGAAAAACAGGGTTTAACTTAGATTTTTGACATCACTAAAAATAGGTCTCTTTTTACCAAAAACATCAAATAACACATACAATTAGCCATTTTTGAATGCTGCGGTTTTCCTGCGGTTTTTGACGATTTTCTTTGCGATTTTCTTGCAAAAGACCTGGCAACACTGGTTTTAAATAGTTTTTTGTCAGTTGGAACATATTTGTTTTGGTAACAACGTTCTGTATGTTTAGTGAGCGCTATGAGGGACTTGATATAACAGTCTAAACTCAGTATCTTGATTTTGTTTTGTATGGATTCATTCTCTTGGGGTTATTTGCCGAATGGATGAAGCTCTCCTTCATTATCTGTATATTTTTTTGTGCAATAATGTAGCAATTCAAAATACCATGGAGAGTCTTTAGGTGTCAAACTAACAGGGATGTATATTTGACTTAATTGGATTGTTGGTGACGGATCGGGTGGCCGTACCATAGATACGCATCTGTCTCAAAATGGAATGTCTGAGAAAACACAAGTTGCTCAAGCTTTGGTTTTAGAACGATAATAGTGTTAATTCAAAGGTAATTCAAATGTTACTTATATATTCGCAATATTTTCCCAAATGAGTTTACCCGGTTGAACTTTTAACTAACTAAATATCTTAAGAGTGCTGTTTTTTTTCCCGTTTTCAAAACGCCGGATTGCGACTGACAAGACTTAAGGAGCGGTAACATTCAAGTGGATATTCTTCTATTCAAGTAGTGTCCGAATGTTAAAACAATTCAATATCATATTACAAAATTCAAAATAGTTCCTTATATAAAACTTTTCGGTAGCCAAGTTTTCGAAATGGAATAGCAGTCATTCTTTATTTCATTTTATCGATAAAAAATATAACAATAAACCTTACAATAAACGACTGACTAGAGGTTTGAACTCAACGTCATTACGTCTATCTACTTAATCCCCGAAAGATATGGAGCAGACACGAGTTAATATTTCTCGAGGGACGAATGCCCATCACATAATAAACCAACCTACGCCATTTTGCTGCTGATGTGACCCAAACTCGAAGTTTTGTTTAAAATATTTTTTCTATCTGCAATATTTTTGTTTTATTTATTCATGTTTCGTCGAAATGGTGTCTCCAACGTGTATCAAAATGAGGCTCAATTATTTATTTGACGCTGTTACAAATGGTTATCAAAATTGAGGTAGAATTCTAATAAAAGATATGAAAGCTTTTTTTGTGTGCGAACCGTGGGAATAGTTACTTAAGTGGAACTTAAATATACTCAATTTTCGATTGCATCCTTTTTATCCGAGACAACAATGATCCTTCTAAACGCACTGACTCACAAAACTGCTGCATTATATCAATATATCAAAATAAAACGCAAATATTTATTTGAGCCTGATTCTAAAATTATCAAAATTGAGGTGTAATTTAAAACTCTGCTTAAATATACGGGTTAGAACATTTATTTGGTTTTGGCTAGGAAACCATGAGAAGAACAACGTATTTTGACATCACATTTTCGATCGAATCTTTTCCTCTTCTTTACATAAGAAAAAGGTTGATTGTTCTATAGGCCATTACTCACAATTCGTCCTTTTCCAGTGTGCATAATAAGGGGGCGAAAAAACGTCAGTTTCACCGAGTCCAAAGATATCTCATGTCTTACAAGGAGAAATGATGATGATACATCTTTGACCAGAGTAGACGGAATTCGTCAATTCTAAGACATCAGGCCACTGCTGGGACATTACTTATGATTACTTGGAGACTTATGAACAGGCGTATATCTTACGGTTTTTAAGATGCATAGCCTATGAAATGTATGTGAATAAAATATAGCGAGCAATTCTACATAAAGCGGTATTTGTATTCCAAGCATAAATGTTATTCAACTACGGTAGATCCGCGCTAGATCGAATACATCGGGACTAGCGAAAATTATTCAGTTTAACCGATTTTATGTGCATCCAATATGGCCAATAAAGAAAATATGAGTAAGGGACAGCCATATATGTTCAATTCAAGTATAAATTCAATTTACCCGTGATCGGGCTTATGAGGATCCACTGTAATGTTTCATTACATATTCCCTCACCCCTCGACTTCATTCCTCCATTCAACCCTGTTTGAAATGCAGCTCCATCCCGACTGGCGGAGATGTAGGGTATTGGATTCCAATAAGAGATGTCATTTTCACTCATATGCATAATGTGTAGTTCAATATGGGATGCTTGGGATTATTTGAATCGTGGCGATAACAACTTTGGCAAAGGCGCAGAATGGGTATGGTCCTCTGAAAAAAATTTAATGACATACAATTCAGCATCTCAATTTATTCATAAGATATCAAATCAAATTATGACATAACAATTCATAATGTTAAATGCAGTATATGTTCAGCATACAATGAATGTGTGATTCTGTTCGTCCATAGTTCGGGCCCTTTGATATGATAGACGTCCTTATTTTTATTTTAGATAGATTGATAGATACTATGACATAGCGAGTCCAAAGCATAAAGCCCCATACGTGTTCATTTGTAGCATAGCCATGTCATTATACCGCCTTTTTTTATTATTGAAATTCTGTTAACTAAAAATTGCTCACTAGGTGTTGTAAATATTCAGTGTTCAACAGAGTTTTAAAAATTGGGTTGAAGAACGTTTCCTGCAAGTATTTTCATATGAAATCACATTTAGAAAACAAACATGAAATCATGAGAAAAAAAAACATGTGGGAGAGAGAAATAAATGATAAATGAAAACACAGTAAGCAAAATGCGCATTAATTCCGGAAAAGGAATGTGTGAAATATGATATTTGAAAACAGTAAATGTCGTCTATATCAAGCTACTGCATTTTTTCGATATCAGTGGATTTTAATAATCTCTGCGCATACTTTGGTCTTTCGGATGTCAGAAATAGTGGTCCCGGAAGCAAGAGAATTAAATATACATGTGATCTCTATTACTATATCTCATTTGCTCGTGATTTTTTGTTTGTAATAAAAAGAACACTTTTATGATTTTAAAATTGTAAACTAAAAGACAAAATGTAATGTTTTCTATTTATTCTGCAGTGCTGCAATACACCTTTTGATCGTTCATATTTTGCTCATATATTCTCATTAATATGCGTGACTTGTTTTATTGATTATTTAATATACAATGATATTATCCTGGTCAAATTACAAATCTTCTGTTGCGATTTTCTTGTCAATTGTCTATTCGCATCCTAAACCACTTTCAAGGGCGGATCCAAAATATTGAATCCAATATGCCATTAAAGAGCAAATAGAAACTAACGGGATGGACACATATAATATAGTCTCTGTATGATATATAACAGCAAACGGGATTGTGGTGTGATTTTCCTTATGTCGATCCGCGCCTTCCACTTCCCGTTTTATACCATACTTTCCCTTTTCCTAATCCAGTCCATATCCAAGCCTATCAGACTGCACCCAAAACTAGCGATATTGCCTCGTTTTGCTCTACACCCTCAGTAGCAACAGAAGGGGTCCCTCATCCGACTTTTTGGTTTCTCTTCTCTCTCACTTTGCTGATTTTACTAACGTGGGACGGGGAGCCAATCTTCGGTGACCTTCTCCATAAAGATTTATTCAAATCAGTGTAACGTGTAATTAACTCGCTGGTTTCTATTGGAGTTTTTTCTTGGTTTATACTGATGATGTATCATTTCGAATGGATATGGATATACTTTGAAACCGAGAATGAAAGCTTGATATACCAAATGTATATCGTTTTGCTGGATTCGCTATGTTTTAAAGCAATTTCGATTTTTGAAAAATGTTGATACATGTGAATAATAATTTGCTAACTGATTTTACTGGATAATATGTAATTATTTAAGAAATATTTTTCAGAAAAGTAACGGATATTAATTTATTCTTTGTTTAAATAGTTGCAGCCAATTATTATAGATACTTATAATACTCTTCTGAATACCGTTGTACAAAATATATATATATATAACTTTGAACTGTTTTACAGAACAACGCAATTATAACTGTGTGAAATTATTAAAATAAATAGTTGATCTAGCTATGCAAAACATATTATCGTAGCATGACACGCCATAGATTAAACTTAAAACATACAAAATGATGTGAACTGAATAAAAAATAAAGTCAAACGATTTCACATATCATCTAAGATGCACACAAAATCGACAATGTCAAAATCTGGATACCACACGTCTATGAACACGCGGTGGCGGGTTAAAACTACATACACCAACAACCGTTTATGGATATATCTTGTACTCCTCC
>LQRL01137294.1:7698-18824 GCA_001703475.1 Hydroides elegans | reverse complement strand
GCCCACCTCTCCCTTGGTACGGGAATGGCGGGTCGCATAGAGTGCCCGACGGACGCCAACCCGCCTGCGTACCAGGTCATGTGGCGCAAGGATGAACAGGTGCTGTCGGAATCGGATCGGGTCAAGGTGAGTATTCCGTATGAATGTATTCCGGTGAACATCGTATTATCTTTAGATGTTTCATTTAAACTGCTTATTTTTTTACACACATAGTCTAAATATTTATTACTTTCATATTTTGTAAATGTAGTCGGATCGGGTAATCGGATCGCGATTTATAGTTCAAAGTAATCGATTTGAATCTAATATAATACATGTATTAATATAATTATAATGTATCATATCAATTGTGTTCAGTGAATGAAAGCTGCACCTTTTTTTGATGTTATTAGCGTAAGGACGCGTTCACCCGCTCCGAAAAAGCTCAAAACAAAAGTTATGCGCTTTAGAGTCAAAGCCCCTTTTGGTATAAAAACATAGCAGTTTATGCCTTCGGTTCACCCAAAAAGGGTATAATACTTTGCGCTTTTATTTCGTGTGAACGTGCCCTTAAAATGGGGGAGAAGGAATTCCGTTTTCGATGAAGGTGTTGAATATATCTATGTTTCGAATTAAAAGTGATATTTATATGAAATATTAAACACACATTGATTTTCTTAGACAGAGGGATTTTTGTCGTTCTGTCGGTCGAATCATTTCATAACGAAAGAAACTGAGCAACTGAAAATATATAATTTTGCAAAGGGCATTTTAGCGATGTATAACAGAATTTAGTATATCTAACTTTGTTCGTACAAAATATCATTTAAAAATTATTTTAACAGAATGGTTGGATTTTACTCAGGTAGCTAGTCTTCGTTATAAACTGAAAACTTTCATTTACCTGGGTTTATGATATATAAGTATCAAGTGAAATACATTAATGATAGCCACAATCTAGACATACATGTATACATCTGTACGCGCGGATTTAGAGGCTTTTCTATGTTAGAATAAGAAAAAAAAGCAAAATAAGCAAACATGATCGCCCCATTCGAGTTGATCTTCTTTTACGTTGGCGTACCCGGTGCAATACTTTCTAGATCCGCGTCTGAAAATGGTTGACATGCATTAGGAAACTCATGTATGATTTATAAAAAAAATGAAAGCTGTTTCAAGGACAAATAAGAACGTGATATTCGATCGTTGATCACGTTTAGCTTGATGGAAGATGTCTTTTTGCGATGTAGTAGAAACGCTTAGGACCACCTCATTAAATTCTATAATGCTAATTTGTTCATGATATACATTACAATAATGAGCTACTGGTCCCTATGGAATCATGCGGGAAGCGCAGAGTTTTTTAATGAATAAATAAATATAGCATTATTTGTGTTCTTATTTATATAGAATTCTAACCTGGTTATTCAATCACCACTTAATAAGTTCATATGAAACACTGCAACCCTTCAGCCAGAGACTATACTATATACATTATCAGATCAGCGACAAATCCATGAAATGCAACATAAGTTTTATGTCTCATATTCCAAATAGCATCACATCCAATTTAAGACCAATTCATTTCATAGTTACAGTAGAGTTTATATCGTGACACGATTTAATCTGATATATTGCAAAAAGAAAATCATCTGATATCAAATACGCATAACCATAAATGCAAGATACATAATACTTTTATGTTTTATTAGTTTTCATTGTGGGCTGGCAGTTTAGCCTTGGGGATGCGCTTCGTCATAGTAAAAATCATCTTTAGAATGCCAGTGTGTATTTTGTTTATTCCGTATATGGTGTAGCAAAAATACATATATTTTAAAACAATATCCAGTACTCTACCCAATCCAACCCTCCCCTCCCAACCACCTTTACGACTTTAGATGAGCGTTTTTGTTTTCTTCAAATTAATTTGAAATTAGTATAATAAACATAACAAATACGCGTCGAGCTTTATTTCGCCGATTTCATATTTGCTTTTGACCATTACCCTCCCATTCACCCCTGCCCTTATCCCTATGTCATCTTCACTATCATCTTCACCTTTCCCTCCATTAAGCTTCATGGCGTCTTATGGCGTAGTTACCAGTGGTTACACGAATCGTCCGGACATAAAATGCCCTCCTCCCTCCATTTAGTAGCACGGCAATGAAATTACTTTGCCGAGCAAACTACATTTGTGACATATTAGACGGGATTTATTTGCAAAGTCTCCCCTTTTGTAGTGGCAATTTATATACATGTTGTTTTGGGAGACAACGAGCGACCATTGCAAAATTTGTCCCCGGCTGTCACTTTGCATTTTGTCGGCATGCTCACTGCAGACTCAGGACTATTTTTTTTTTTTTTTTTGGCGCAGGATTTTTTGTTGAGTCAGCTATTTTTGAAGAGCATTGTCGAGGTTTTCATTTGACGTTTTATCTGTGAATGTTTTCCTGGTTCCCATCGGACAACGATGTGACATGAAGCTATGAAGTTCAACTTCGTTTTTTTTTTACTACTTATTGTGAATTTCGGACAATGTATAGTATCAATTGATACTATACATCATCACTTGGGAGATAAGAATATGTCATACATTGGCAACTTTTAAGATTAATCCCACCCTAAATATATTCTTCTGCTTAGCTTATTTGTCTGGAGCCGCATTAACCAAGTATATTTATTTTATCAAATTAAAAAATAGTTCACCTCTCGGCAAGCCACGTCCTCATGACATCGCAATCACGTCTTTTACGTCCGGTGACGTAAATAGGACGTCATTTGGACGTGCCTTACCGAGAGGGATGCATCGAATGTGTTCGATGTTATAATTATATTATCATATTCAATATTTTCCGGGTCAGCGCCGAGTTTGGAAAATACACTTAAATTCAATTAATGCATATATATCTACACATTAGCAGTCACAAGATTAGAATTGGATGATCTCAATACCCATGTAAGTTTAAATTCCATTCCGTTTATCATACAACCCTTAATCAAATTAGTGGACGTGGCATAGTGACATTTTGAAGACACCAAACAGAACATTAATAAGGGTTTTATCCCCTAAAACCATCCTTTTTGCGTTTGCTCTGATTTCAAAAGCAAAAATTGTTATGTGACGTGTGCAGGATAATGAATTCTATGGTTATTTTATCCTGCTTGAATAATTAATTTCATAGGTTTTATGTCGAAGAGTTTAATTAGCTTTTACAGTTAACAACTGAAATATATAGCATAGGCTAATGTGATATGTTGCCTGGATTTATATTGCACCCGACTATACATGTCCGTATGGTCTATTGGGTTTCAATAGCGTTTCTATCACTCGATTGGTTATTGTAGATTGTATTTTTGCCACAGATTTAGGATAAGCAAAATGTAGAAGTATAAAGACTATGTTTAAATGTCATTAACACCTACACTTTACAAAGTATCATTTACTCACCCAAATCCAAAGTACGGATAGGTTAGTGATCAGATTTGATATTAGCGAATATGGGGATGCATCTATGTGCGACCTATATCAACTAAAGAGTCTCCATGCAAAATATGTTATACTTATTCCAACTATTCAAAAAGACCAATCTCATCAAAGATATAATCAGAAACATCGTTTAATTCTTATGTAAAAATACGCATATATTCTTTTCAAATTACAACAATAAAATAATTAGATACATATCAACCCTTCGAACCTTGTGATATATATAAAAAAAAACTACATTGAAATCTAACCATCTTCTTCTATGCTATCCCTAAGCTGTATTTGCACTTAGATACCATTGGTATGCATTGCCCTGTAATTAATATTTTTGCCCTCCTTTAACATTTCGTTTACAAAAAGGGTTCATGGCCCCAGTGCACTAGTAATAGGAGATACTCATCGTAATTTGGTAGATGTATTTCGCTAGTTATGGCTTCTGATTCTACTTAAATAAGGTCCATTACCTTTGTAAGTACACTTTCCTGATATTTGAAGTAGTTCATCTCATATTAGAGGAGGAACATCAAAAGATACAAACAGTGATGTGACAATTTCATTAAGCAAATATTCGTTTCTCGACTTTTCTGAAAATTTTCGAGAAATGCGCATTGAAAAAATAATAAATGAGGTGCAGCTACTAAAATAATGCGAAACAATTAATATCTTGTAGGGTTCCACTTATTGGAAAGGCATACAGTTATATCACTTGCATGTCACGAAATATGCTTCTAATGGAAATAAGAGTTTATGTTTCACAGAAATAATAATAAAGGAAATATAACCTTTGGATTTTCATCAGCAGTTTACAAATTCTATTAAAAAGACCCGCCATATTAGCAGAAAGGAACGAGCATTACAAGTCGCGGTTATAAATATTTTACTCTTCCGTTAAATTACAAGGCCAATCGATCTGTTAACTGATAAATCCGTAGAGTGAACTTCTATATACTATACATACAATTTCGTTCATGGAACTCAATATATGAGTTGAAATCCTCCTTCCATCTGTTAAGGAATTGCAGATAAAATGTATGCTAATGGAAAGCTCAGAGATTTTTATTAATACTTGATCCATAGACACGGCCAAACCTTTCTTTGTATATTTTTCCATTTATTGTTCTCAGAAAAATGTTCTATTATTATTCATTTGAAAAATCGATAACAAAACATTCAATCAATGTTTAAGAAAATTAATTTAAATTATGTAATACTAAAAAGTCAAACAGAGTCCATTACAAAATATACTCGTGATTGTAGTTCTGCTTCATTGTCCTTTAAGCATATTCCTGCTATGAAATGTTATATCATTTTAGAGAAAAAAATATATATGTGTCCTCTTTTTGATGCACTAGCCAAGAATAATAAAACTTTTTTTTTTTGGCATAGTCATCCGACAGATCATTTGTTTTATTTTTATTCATTTTTTTTGAGAGACCAATTCCATTTAAAACTTAATTACAGTTAAGAATGTTCCTATTCATTCCCGTCCAGGCTAAATGAGAATCCCCTTTTTTCTACTTTCGTGATTTAAGTGCGCATTTAATTACTTCTGTCTGGTTTTTCTAAAAGCGAGGCATGGGATAAAGCCTGGCAACATCATTTTAAAAAAGAAGACGCAAAATAAAGGCTCTGACGTCATAGCAGTAGAGCAAAAACGTCCCTTCATCTCGGTCCTTCAGTCTTAAAAACGTGGGGATAAGATAGAAATCGTATTGTTCTCTGCTGAAATTAGGGTTGTTTTTCATTCTTGTCATTTATTCCATTATTCATCAAATGATTTACGGTTGTAGCACTGGAATGGTCGTTTTTCTCTCCTTTTTGTTTTGTTTTTGAAATTGTCCTTTTTTGTAAAACAAGGAGAGTTACACTGTCGGGAAATGAACGCGACGCTATTTTGTCTTTCGGCTGCAGGTGTAAAACCGCTGTAAGAAATATGTTCTTTTAAGTGGAACTGACCTTTTATTAGGCTTTGACTGTGTTGAATGATTATTTAAAGATGTGGGACCTCCTCTGTGTGGGTGTGATCGAAGCTCACTCAATAGAAGAGTTTCCAAGTATGCAAATATAAATGAGAAAGCAAAAAAGAGTATTGACCTCAGGAATTTTAAATTGAAAATTGAAGGATGCCGTGCATATCTGTTCCAGTAATATTGCAATGTTACTCATAATCTATAAGAACGTTCAGTTCAGGCATATGGTATGGATTATGATTATGAGCAAATCTCCGTGCGAATAAGTGCTATATTGGGTATACAAAGCTCATGTATTGTACCTTTGATTAAACTCATTTCTTGTGCTTTGTTTCAGGTGCACAAAGACAGCGGTACACTCACTTTTGGGTAGTTTTTTTTTCTCGAATCACCAAAATTTCACATAGTTTACAATTGGAACCCATTAATACAGTCCTCAACAAAAGGCATGCAACACTTGCATTGTGTTGTCGCTGATAAGTGTTGCAGAACTTTTGTTGAGGACCTTAGTATTCCTTATTTTTGTTTTTGCAGGTGCACAAGGGCAGCGGTACACTCACATTCAGCCCGGTGGCCGAAGAGGACGAGGGAGTCTACACCTGCACGCCATTTTCAGCCTTAGGCCAGGGTGAAAAGTCAAGGCCAATGCAGGTCATTGTAAGAGGTGAGTAAATACTGCTTAATAACAAACATTTCATTTCAAGGACCATGCGACCGATGTATACGTACATATGTACCTACAGTGAGGTGGATGAGTGGTGTTGTTCAGCCTAAGACAAGGGCGAGAGAGAAGTTCTGCCTTTTTAGCCTAAGCCAGGCTGAAAAGACGCGGCCGATGCAGGTCTTTGTTAAATGTGAGAAAACTTTATTGTATAACTAACATTATTACCACTACACTTTTTAAGGGACGGTATTTCGGTGGATAAATTTGTTTGTACGTGTGCATATCCGTTTATAAGCATTAGGCCAGGGCGAAAAGTCGCGGATCAAGCAGGCTATTGTTTGATGTGACAGAGAGAGGTAATACCTGATTCAAAATTTACTTTTCCGTGATAAAAGTATGCATACGCTTTAGCAAAGCTTTGACGCCATTTCCTTTAATATATCGCTTCTTTGTCCTTGCAAACGCGGATATATTTCCGATTGTGTTACTGAAGACGCCTCAGACATATATACTGACGCAAAGTAAAAACGCAAGTGTCTTTAAATACTATAATTTATTTAATTTTTGGGTTACAGTCATGAAATTGACATATGATGCTTAAAAAACTAAGAACTAAGTGTATTGATAATCTCGAAGCGATGCCTATTTCTGATGACGTAAAAAGTCGCACATAGGTGTATGACGGCTGTGGAATAATTGCGAGTGTTTCGATCGCTACAAACTCTTCAAAACCTTCATGAAAGGCAAGCGGAAGGAAAATCGGAAGGTTCTCAAAAAGATTGAAATCAAAATATGCACAGGTCGCAACGCCACAACTCTATGAACGTAAGAGATAGACAAATATCGATGTGCTAGTAAATTATGTTTTGTAAAGAACATTCGCAAAAGCGGCAGCTATTGTGTTATCCTGAGTAAACTTATTTAAATGTTACCGCCAGCTTACCGGCTATTTGCAGTACAATATCTAGCCCGAGAAAACAAGGTTTTCTTCGCATACTTACGATCGCTTGGTGCTAAAATCGCATCCTCGATATCTATTTCAAAATGCAAGCGGTTAAGCGAATTTGGGTCAAGTGAGTCATAACAACTCGATGAGTCGATAGAAAGAGCAAAATTGTCAGCGCGACAATGGGATACGAACTTACAGGATGTGGAAACGCAACTTTTGAAGAAACGTGGACGTCGTCCGAATGATCGTGCGCAAGCGAAATAAATTCGTGGATTTACTTTTAAATAGCAAATTATACACTATACAGTATCTTTCTAATGTTACCAACACGAATCTGATAACAGATTTTATGAAAACGCTATTTTGATAAGTCCGGGGCAATACCCTATTTATTGCGCTGTACGGTACAATAAAACAAAGGACCGCCGTCAAATGACCCAAAATAACTCCATTTATTATTACAAGACTTCTTACGCCACAAGCGTGACGTTGAAATACAGTTAAACGAGACTTGAGCATGTCATACATCATTTTGTATGTTAAAAAATTGTGACTCCATGGAACAAAGTGGTAAATTAATATACGTGTTGAACGTTTGATGTTAATGAAATCTTGGTCATGGATAAACAACATATAAAATAATATTCTGAGAAAATTTGACGATGATACGTTGATTACTTTTTGAGATACAGCAGTTTGAATTTACACTTGCGTTTTTACTTTGCGTCAGTATATATTAGGACCCAATGGGAGAATATCTTTCTGCGAAACACAGACCCGGACCCTTTTTGCTTCTGGCCAGTCACATCTATTGCCACAATTCTGAGGACAAGACGCCCCGATGTCAAAAGACCCAAAGTGATTGATTAGAAGGGAGTAGACTTCTCTTTTTGTGCTTCGTACAATCTGTTGGTTACCATTGCCCGAGAGTTCCCTGACAGGTTGGACGACCTTTTGTGTTTATATGGACAGGGCAGTAGCGATAAAGGGGGTATAGAAGGGTTCTGTGTTCGCAGATTTAAGGCCTTAAATGAAATAAACAGTTCAGCCTTAACACCGAACAACATGATGAACCAGTCATGCAGCGTACATGGACAGATTTTCACAGTTATTTATTTATTGTTCTCTTGGCCTCATTTTTGGCCTGGTTAGTCTGGAGGGGTACTCAACGATTAATTCGGGTGAATGTTTATTCTTTTAGCAATTCCTCCTTGCTTGCAACTTTTTCAGAACAGAACAAAGTTTTTTTCGAAACTATTATTTTACTCTAGGATTATGTTTGTAAATTTATCAACCGATGCAGCTGTATCTAAATTTAGTCTCTGTTATCGAAACTGTGAAAGAAAAACCTCATCCCCATTTGACTTCTTGAAATCTTTATTCTGGTAGGAGATTGTAAATTTGCTTGCAATAGCTTTTCTGCGTTCCTTGCTTGTAACTTCAGAATAAACATTTTGATGAATATAAGAAAAAATAAATCGTTGAGTGCCCTCGAGTCTGGACATCTTTCATGGCGTGCAAACCCAGCATTAAAGATGTCCCGATATGAGATTTTAGATTCAATTTTATATATTGTATACACAAATTTAGAAAATAAAGGTGCACTATTATCTCCATAAATGATGAACAATTGGAATTTCACCAAATACCACAGTTCTCAATAAATACTTCAACATGGAAAAGAGTTCATTTTTTCCCCATACAAAACATATTTTGCATGGAACCCATTCAACTGTTGGTATTCGGGGAGGGCGATATAAAGAGAAGAAATCACATAATTCTGAGCGATAATAGCCGCATCTTTTAGTCAGACACATCAATGGGTTTAAGAAGAACGTTTCTTTGACCATTCACGCCGCCGTTTTATCGCAGAGTACCATCATTTGACGCGATGGATGGCCTCAGCAACCTGCTAATGCAAAATGCCAATTAATTACTATTTCGCGGTCAGAAGCTAGGGGGCAGGCAGGCTTCTGAATGGAAAAGGGAACCGGATTTATGCGGAAAGCCTTTCTATTTTGTAGCTCTTTGGTATTAACATGGAGAGACGATTTCTAATTTGTCGGATTTATGCAGGTCTCTTTCTATTTTGTAGGGTAATAATCCTTTCTATTTTGCAGGTATTAATTTTCAGAAACCATTTCTTATTTAGAAGGTATCAATATTGTAAGGCCTTTTCTATATTGTAGCGTATTAGATTTCTTATAAATTGAATGCCAATGAGAGGTTACAGTTGTGGTGCTCGGTAATTAGGGCCCAAAATATTTTAAAACATATAGGAAACTCCCTTTTTGTAATTAGAACAAAACACTTAAATAAGAAAAACACTCGAATTTTCCGTCCGTATAAATAGCAATTGAATCTATTGCCAGTAACTCAATAACATTATCATGCCACTTTTATAGATATTTTTTCACATAAACACTAGGATAAAGATTGAATCTAAAATTAGTTCAAAATGTAAAGGTCTGGCATTTAAAAAAAAATCACATTTTGGGTAAACAGTTTTAGTGTAAATAAGTTCTTCTCTTATTTTGATAATGCTAAATTGGTAATTATGTTTTAGTTCAATATCAAGATAAATATGAAATTCCAATAGTTTCCTTGATTTTCAAAGGTGTAACAAAAGTGACAATAAGTTTTGTCAGAAAATGGTAAAAAATCGAAGAATTTATACGACTGCTGAAATATATCTTTCTATCTTGGAGATGAAAATCGAAAGGTTCGCCCGCTATTAAAAATGCTTTATGTGAAGACATTGGCTCGTGGGGTTATTGACAATCACACTAATGTGCCACTGTTTTGACATAGGCCTATTGATTAGAATTGCTTTATGAATCCCGAAAGTGATATTATGTTACATATCATTGCACAATGTCATATATTTGGTGTTGTCTCCGGAATATTGGAATTAGGCTAACAGAAGACTTATGCACCAAGTGATAATACCAAGTCTTACTTTTTAAGAAAAATTAAAATAAGGGTCGCGTTAAACCGCTCCGAAAAAAAACACTCAAAACACAAATTATGCGATATAAACTCAACGCAACATTTATGTCAAACATACATGTAGAAGGTGATCACTTCTGTTCACCCGAAGATCGCATAATATTTTGCGATTTTATTTCTAGAGCAGGCGACTTAAAACTTGGTTCTTAATTGGTATTCAGACGTTCAATCCCTCAAAATGATAATATTTGATTATGTTGCATTGCCATACACTGCATGCAAGAAAAACACACAATGTATTTAAATAAGTAAAAAGTAATGCAATGTTTTATGTTTTATGCTGCAAAACCTAGCAAATCCATATTGTCATGAGAATCCCTCCGAAAGTAGACACTAAGCCCACATCTCACAGTAAAAACCGCCCATTTCCATTCTTGACGCACCAGCGTAATAATTTAATGCGAATTGTTTTTTGTTGTGTAATTACTCATTTTTGATTCCAGGACTCCCAAAGAATGGGCGAAATTCTCTCTTGGCCCTACACTGGCTTAATAAAGGCCTGTCATATGGTAGACAATTTAGAAGGGAGGATACCGGTTTAGATATTGTATTCAATTATGTCTATGGCCATCAAACCTACGTTTTTATACAGAACTTTATGATAATACCATTACTAAAAATAATATGATTAACATTGACAAAAACTAAATTGAAAAGGGGTAGAAAATGAAATACATGGTTTATAATGAGATAATATAATAAAAAAACATGAAATGAAATTCACGCTATGTTTTGAATGCTTGGAATAAGTTTTATCGAAAAACAAATATGGGTTATTTTGCGAGCCACGAATTTGGGAATGTTCTAATGTGATTTAACCAGCGGTAATCGTATGAGGAAATAATACTTCCATGACAACGACATATTTTAGGGTCCTGTATTTTGATTTTCCTTCCTTGTATCGTTTTATTTTATCTTAAGTGTTGCGATCTCCCGCTTTCTTAAAGTCAGACACGCGATTCGAAATATATATGCACCATTGAATTCAGAATGCAAGTTTTATTTTGAACATTTAGTTTGAACAAATGCACCAATATTACCGGTCCTCTGATTGATAAACATCCTTAG
>LQRL01137291.1:0-18273 GCA_001703475.1 Hydroides elegans | reverse complement strand
CATTCGCACAAGCGCGAGTGTCGTCTCGAACGACACTCGCGCGGACGAAACGACGGTCGCATATGCGACCGTGCGACCGCTAAGGTGCACCCCTGAGCATTAAACAGAACGTCGAGCTCCACCAATCAAGTTCCAAAGTATATGAACCCATTACCAGAGAAACGGAAATCCAAACTACACGAATTTGAGCATATAATCAAGTCTCTACTACCCTCCGTACAGGGCCTTAAAATGTCAACGGCTATTCGGCCTTTCCTGCAACAAAACCACGTTTGCCAATTGGAAAAGTTCCGAGGCCTGGAATTGAATTACTCGTAGGCTCTTGTGCGTTACGATCGTAGTACTTACTATTCTGCCGTCGCCGCTGCCGAGATCAACTAGTTTTCCTTTATGCTGCTGTGGTAATATTTTCAAAATGTTTGATACTTGAGCATCAGTTGCTGGTAAGTATGGTAAACATATTTTTCGAACACCGGGTGCGAGAAATGGAAGTGCCGCTGCAACCATCCCACAAGCAGTGGCTCCAAATATGCCGAATATAATTTTCCCTTTTGTACTCAGTTTGTAATCCCTTCCTTCTGTTAACATAGAATCATAATGTATCTGTGCACAAGCGTCACAGGATTCACTTTTATTTTTCTCAGTCATTTTGACCTTAAAAAGACGAAAACCCCAAAAACACGTGCTTTTGTTTACACCGGATGTTTATATGTTAAAAACTGGTACCTGGTGATAATTTCGTCTCCAATCAAATACGAAAATCCGATTTTTTTATTTCTAACTTTTTATTCAAAACATCACTTTAGCAGGGCAAACCTCCCAAAGAATTCAAAACTACAAGCGTTATTAAAGCCTCCATTAACGAAAATTTAGGAGAAATATACAACTATAGATCATCGTATCTTTCAAATGACTTCGGAAAGTAATTGACATATAATTTCAAGAAATCCCATTTTACACACAAATTTACAGTTGTATGATAAATATGACTTCAGATACAAACAGGTTATGCCAGCCGAAATAATTATCACGGTGAACATTCTAGTCAGAAACCTACATTTATATATTTCCTTAACTTTTATTCTTGAAAACATGCAACAAAATGTTACATTGAAAATTAGTTTATATGTTATTTGTTGGTTACAAATTTGAAGAATAACCATAAAACATATTGCCAAAATTTCCATCATTTACAATTTCAATCAAAATTTATATCCTCTTTGTGGATTATATGCATATATTTCTTCGTGAATAACTACAAACATCTAGTTGTAAAAATGAAGCCAAGCCGTCCATTAAGCCATTGTCGTCCAGCTACAACCTTTACTATTCCATATACTTCTACATGATGTCAGTGTGCAGAAAATTGGGGTGTTTGTGAGTTTTGAGATGGAGTATTTTAGTTTATGCTGCATATCCGGATATTAACACAAAAACACGTTCATGCATTCAACTAAATTTAGCGTGGAAGGGGGCCATTGAACGAGCGCGTTTATTTATATAGGCAGATTGTCATTTTTAAGTTCAAAATCAAAGCGCTATGCTAACCGAATACAGTAGAACATGCTAAGGGAAATATTTAGCACTAAGATTCAAGACCATGATATTGGTGTGCTAAAGACTATGCAGAAAATTAAGATACAAGCTAGACAATCACAGCAGTCTAATTATAAGTTTTGTGATACCAGTAACGAAAACAAAAACTGCCCTTGCGTTTGGTAAAAAGTGTACTTCCAGTGGTAAATGACACTATTTTACTTCCGTTTGTATGTCCACATCGCGGTAAGGACCAACAAGATAGCAATCACAATAACGGCACCAACGGTAACCTTTACGATCGCAATCAGGAAAAGCCAGAATGGATCAAAATGACCGACGACAACACATGTACGATATTGACTATGAGGTTTACGTCAACATATTTAGGTACCTTTTCATAAATTGTCGGTGTACAACTTGAAGATTTTGTCACATCATGCAACGCTATCGTGGGTAACATTCTCGTTTATGGTACCGATTCATCAGATCATGATAGGACCATGAAAATCGTTCTTCACCAAAACGAGAAATATTTCTGCGCCCAATGTAAACAAATGAGATTCGACCTCGCTATGAACAAACTCTCTGCAACGATTTATAGGTATGGTCAATTACCTATCTCGCTTCGTTGAAAACAATAGGAACAAAACATTCTTTGTCCGTGAGATGCATAATGGCAAAGTCGCTTGGTTTTGGAAAGAACGACACCAAGAAGCTTTCGAAAATCTCAAGAAAACCCTAGCCGTTCCACTAGTATTGTCATTCTATGGATGTGAAAAAGCAACTTTGACCAGTGATTAGTCCAAAATCCTGATTGGGTGTCGCCATTTTGTAAAATGATCAGCCCGTAGCCACCGCATCTCGATTCTTGACAGAAAATGAAATCAAATGTGCTCGGATTGAAAACAGATGGTGAATATTGTGTTTGCCTGAATTAAATTCCATGGCTTCGTTTTCGACCGTCACTGTTGAAACCGACCACAAGCCTCTTGAGACCATTTTCAGAAAATCGATTTCCAAAGCACCCGCACGACTAGAAAATGTTGCTGAAACTTCAAAAGTATGTCCTCATCATTGTTTGCAAAATAGGTTGAACAATGTACCTCACGGACACACTTTCGCGAGCTTATCTTACATACAGATCTTCAACATTTAAATCACAACATTACGAGATCATGAACATCGGCATTCCCATTTTTCTCCAAAACTCGAAGAGGAAGTATCTGCAACATCACTGCGACGTGATTATATCGCACAACTACAAACGAAACAACAAGGTGCAGATCAAACAAATTCATTAGCCCGTGATTATTTTAATCGGCCATAAATATAGGTAGATATCTAATTCCACGTTGATCAGTGGGCTGATTGTACTCTACAAAATTGCATAATCAAAATGAAAAAATCAAATTGAATTCTGTAACCCCTTCATGGCAAATTGTAGCAACATATTGGTATGGATAAAACTCAATGGTGCATTAAATCGTTATGGCTTCATATTCCGGTTGGTTCGAATTAAATACCCTCAAAGACATGACGAGTAAATCTCCCCTGCTGAAATGCCATTTTGCAACCCAGAGAACCTCTCAAGTTTTGATAAGTGACAATGCCCGTCAATTTCTTGTACATGAATTTGAAGAATTTTCTCAAAAGTGTAATGTTAAACATACCACCAGTTCACCTCATTACTCTCTAACCATATCTGTCATAGAACCTGTAACAACAGCAAATAATTAACTCATTTGGCTTAAAAAGATGGCTCCAATGTTTATTTTGGTTTGTTATTACTCCGAAATTATCCGAGGGATATTCATATGAAATCTCCTTCTGAAGGTTTTTCCCGTATAACTATCATTCTACTACTCACTCCAACATCCGACCTGAAACCGATAGTAATTCATGGTGTACCAGGAAATTTGTTTGAATCTCATTCGCAAAAGAATTATTACCATGATCATACTGATTGTCGACTTTCTGAACTCTCCGTGAATCAAACTGTAAGATTACAGTCAGATAAAGGTTTTGAACGACAAGGTGTGATTACTGAATTTGCTCAGACTCCCGTTCACATGTTGTACCATCAGTTGATAAAGATAACCGACACAAGAAAGAAAGCCATTTGTTACTGCATCTAAATATACAATCGACCAACTCCAAAAAAATCGAGGTAATCGAAAGTGTACCGACTCCGAACTAGGATGGGTAAACAAAAAGCAACAATATTGACGACATTGATAAAGCTAAACGTGTTCATATTTCTACCCGACGGGCAGATAAGAATATCATTGCCATTCCTTGAAAAGCCAGAAAAGCCTTGAAAAGCCTTGAAAAGCCAAATATTTCACGCAGTAGTAAAATTAGAAAATAGAGTCCAAAGTATGGTTAAATTTGTAAAAGAGAAGGAAATATGAACATTAATATAGTAATGGAACATTGAAATTCATATAAATGTTTTTAAATATTTCTTATTAAATTCTTAATTTTTGATTTTTGAGCTTCATATAATTTTAGTTTTTGTTTACTTTAAACAGTTTGAGGCTTATTTGTAGTAATTCATTACTTTTTATGTTCGCCGAGCGATAATACCTTTACTCAATCCAATTGATCGTTTTTATGATTTGCTGTGTAACGATCAACATTGGATGAAACAAAAAAGAAATATATAGATTTCTTTTCTTGAAATTTCAATCCTCTGTGACAAACATTTTGACTATGATGTGTCGGGAAAATTTAGATAAAGGAACAATCATATGTCAGATTTAGTTTTTGTGACAGTAATTAGTTTGTCTAGTTAATCACTAGTTAATTGTCAGCAAGAATAGCACCCAATGAAGCATTTTTTGAAAAAAAATGCTGTATAGGACAATTGTAGCCTACTCCCAGAATTAAACATAAATTATTTTATTCAAAGGCAGCTGAGTTGATAATATCTAATTCAAGCAAAACAGTTTTGCCAACATTTATATGTTCATAAAAATTTTAAAATGCGGTTTAGTGTGCGATAAAAAAATTGTTTCATCAACAAAAAAAAAACATTAACAAAAATATTCAGAAACGATTTTCCTCGAACCTCAAAGCCGGAAACATTTTATAAAAACGCATAACAACCTAGATTTGCGTTAGTGCTCCCGTTCTTAATCACTGCACATTCTTAACCAAAAAGTAAGTCTTAAATATGGTCAAAGGTTTTTGTTCAATATTCGGGAATACTTGTTCTCCTAACAATAACAAATATATTATAAATTTATAAAACTGAGCACATTTTTGTCTTTAAAAACGCTTTCTTTTTCAATCATGCTCCATTTCCATATTTGAAAATGCATATTGTAATCTTAAAAACTACGGTAAATAATCTATCAATTAATTTGAAATCGTTTAATTTGTTCTGTTCATTAAACTAAACAGTTTAATGATTTTATTCGATAAAATTGGGATAAATTTATACTGAAATCGGACATTATTGCAACATAAATGAAATTTACAATGAATGGACGCGTGGGCTATAGTTGAAAAAAATATATCATATAACAGAGTTGAAGAGTACAAAATGGGTCTAGGTCTTGGCTTTTAAATTAAAAAAATGTAGCACTATGTCAGTTTTTCCTTATAGCTTTAAATTGGTAATTTAGCATTTTATAATCGATTTGACCTTATAAACATCCATGTGGCCAGTGCTTATATAATCAGCATAATCAACATCAAGCATTGTCATATAAAAGTACTAAAATACCTTGGCAAAGTGACATTTTATTCGTGTTTTGTATCTCTGGAGGGAAGGACGACTAGGATTATAAAACTCGAAATGGAAGTAAAATGTAAATGAAATGCTGGATTACTAAGCAAATGAATAATAATAAAGAGCTTGAACTTTATGAAGAATTTTGAATAAAACAGCGTACAAAACTCTCGTCTTTATTTGGGATTCGAAAACAAAATATGTTTAAGGATCGTAACCCACTCGGCAAGGGTCGTCCATAGTACGTCGTATTCGGACGTGACGTCGAGAGGACGACCTACTTTAGGCCCTTATGATAGTTTTCCGGGATGTCCTTTTACGTCCCGACGTCCGTAGAACGTAATTTGTACGTCAGAAACGGACGCGACGTCGATGCAACGTCTTTTCTACGTCCGCGACGAATAAGGACGTCCGGAAAACTTACATACGTAGGATTACCCAACGGGCCATTTTTGAAATAGTGTCTCATTTTGCTGCATTTGGTCTGAAACCAATTCTAAGCGTCTTTAAACCTGGTAATTATGTGTATTTATTGAATGTTTTTATTATTAATTTGCCAGCAAGCTACAAAAAAATATCATGCCAGCAACTTCACACCAAATTTGCCAGCAGAATAAAAACATTAATATACACAAATGGTGAAATTGTGCCAAAATTTAAAAAGCTTCTTTTTCGGATTTGTTATGTATATATTATATGTACGGTTGCATAATATAATAATACTTCATATGTTTCAGGAAAAGATGGGAATTTATTGCACGCGGGAAGTGGAATGTGCAGACCGAAGGCGAAGCCTGAGGTCTGCAAATTCAACTTCCCAAGGGCAATAAATTCCCATCTTTTCCTGAAACATATGAAGTATTATTTTTATTACATGTTTTTTTACCAATTTATCTGTTCAAAATGCTATTTTTATTCATGCAAAAGATATTTGATAGAAATGGTCAGGAGTACCCAACGGGCCATTTTTGAAAGAGTGTCTTATTTTACTGCATTTGGCAAGAAATGAATTCTAAACTAAGTTGAATCTGATAATTACTTGTATTTATTGAATGGTTTTATTCTTAATTTGCCAGCAAGGAACACATAAAATATCGTGCCAGCAACTTTGCACACATTTGCCAGCAGAATAAAACATCGATATCCAGAAGTGTTTATTTAGCGCTTAGTTGGAAAAAGTATCTTTTTGGTCTTTGTTATGTATATCTTATATATATAAAAGTGCATCACCGTTATTATGCTATGCTTTAATTCCATTTTACTGTAAATCAACAATGTTTTAGATCAATAGAGGCATATTTATAACTTTGGTTTTATTCTTATAAAATGCCAGGAAAATACGAAATGTTTGAAATACAATATTTTATCTATTCTGTTCTGTGAAAACGCCAGCAAGATTGATATTTGAGAAGAATAGATATTTCACAGAATAAATCGCTGGGTACTCCTGAATGGTTATCCATTCGCTTAAACCAAATGACGCATGTCTATTTAATGATGTCACTAATGTGCAAACAAAAAAGTTCTTCATTTTTCTGTTATGAAGTATTAACTTAACTTTAGAATATCAAATACATTTCATAATATTACCTCATATATGTGTGATCAATATCTAAAATGTTTTCAGCAAGAAAATATCAATCAAACTTTTTATTTTCTAAAATGCGTTCGCGTATTGATTTGTCACAGCATGACGTTTCATCAATGAACAACACACGTGACGCAATATCGTAAACAATTCATAGTAAAAACACGTGCTTTGTGGGTGTGGTTTGTTATTGTTTATGTATGACGCAACAACTGGAAAAATACGGAAATTTATTGCCCTCAAATTTTCACTATGTTTATTACCAACACAATCAGGCAGACATGTAATAACAGTAATAATGTAATGCTTTGATTCCATTTTATCTTAAACCAACAACTGTATAAGCGTATTAGAGACATATTTTAACCTTGGTTTTATTCGTATAAAATGCCAGGAAAATACGAACTTTTTGAAATTCACTATTTTATCTATTCTGTTCTGTGAAAATGCCAGCAAGATAAATATCTGAAAAAAAAAGATATTTCACAGAATAAATCGCTAGGTACTCCTGCATACGGGCTCAATGTAAAACGTCCGCTCAACGTCCGTGGACGTCTTGCCGAGTGGGAACCGCTGTGATAATCATAAAATATAATTAATGAACATAGCTAATTTATTATCAAATACTTGGCCTAAAGACAATCTAATCACCCATGTTATGTGGACAAAACTTACACAGTATTTTTTGTAAAAGGGCCCCTCATTTTACAAAAAGGAATATTTATTTACGTTTAAATCAGCAGTGTTTTCGAAATTTCATTATGATTTCGAAAAACTATTTTCAAATATTACAGACAGTTCGACACAGACTGTTTATCATGTTGACTAGAATATTGACAGACACACATGAAATGAATATAAGCAATTTGTCATTCATTTACATGTAACCTAGACTCTGAGATATATTTTTATCATTATTATTTTATTTTTCTTATCGATACATGTGCATATGTATTATGAGAAAACCATTAGATTGATATAATACATGTGCATTTTATGAATAATGGCTAAATGATATTTATGATAAAGATGATAATGAAAACATGTACGTTAATTGTCATCATTATCGTTGTTATTGCGATTTCTGTCATAAGCATCAATAATATAATAAGTATGGTTATCATTACTATTGTTATCATTATAGTTGTTATAAGCATACTGTCTGTTACTATCATTGTCATGAATAGTTCTATTTTTTAATTATATTTTTCTTAGAAATCGTCACCACTATTATTGATGTAACATTCTTATATTATCAATAAATACGGGTTATTATTAATATTTTATTTGATTTTGTATTTTAACAACTATTCAAAAAAATTATTATTTTTTTCTACAAAAAAAAATAATAAAGCTTAAGAGATGAATATCATATGATATACGAAAGATCATAAGTGTTTGTTTCGTATAGAGGTCGCTTAGTCGATTTTGTAGTGGAATTTTAGTGTACAATAAAGCAATAATCGTCGAATACGTAAGATGATATTGTGATTTTATGAACTGTCTGACCATGACAATGTACATAAAATTTGGACAGTGACATATAATGATATCCCTGAAATCAGTGTTTTTTCACTTGAAAATTGTGTTACATTAAGTAATATGGCAATAAACTATATCCCCGCGGTAGAGTATTTATGCATTCGATCATTATAAATAAGTATATTCTCATCGAATAAAAATGGAATATGTGCACTAAAATGAGATTTAATCAGCAAGGTTATCCATTTATTTTCAATTTATATATCATATCATAGAAAAACAAAACAATTAACCCAGCTTTTGGAAAAGTTTCATTTTAAAAAATTGTGTTTACATAGAATTGTTTAATCTTGAAAACGATGACGCCATTAAGACAATGAACACCGCTCTGCTCTAGAAATCTATTAAGGGACCGGGCTTTCACATTAACAAAAATCTAAAGAGGTAGTTTTACGCCAAAATATTGAAGAGCACCCCGCGGAGTGTTGCTTAAAATTATGTTTCTTTTTCATATTGATCGTTCAAATATTGCCCTTTAGCTACAATGATATAAGGAAAACCCTTTTCAATATTTTATTTTTTCTACTAATTGATTGTAGCCATGTTTTTCAGAGATACATGTTTATAGCTAAGCATGCTTCATTGCAATGTAATTAAAAACCGGTTGGTTAATCAAAAAGTTATTATTATAATTCATATAAGGTGTTCCTTCCAGATTCTAGCTACCCCAGTAAGCGAAATGAGGTCATCCATCTACAAAAAAAGGAACACCTTTTTGTATTTTTTTTTCGAATTTTGATTATTTGTATTGCATTTCATATTTCAAATGATTTTATGCATAAATTAACTTTAGGTAAGTTCCTTCAAATTGGAAATGATTGAAGAACGCAATTATATGGTATAATCTATGAAAATAATTTAACTGGTGTATTTAATTTTGTCGTAATAATGTTTATTTTCAGACGGTCTTATTTAACTTCAAATGGATATTGAAAACGTATTCTCAAATATTTTGTTCCTCTTATGATTTACTCATGGTTATTACATAAATTTTAAAATATATATTTTGCAAGCAATGAATAATGCATCGGATTTTAGAACAAAGTTTACACCAGTGCGGGAAATACACTGGTTATACTGTAAACGTTATAGAATTATTATAGGTATATATCATGCGGTTCGTTAAAGAATATATTTTGGAAGAAGGGTTTTTGTCGCGTGTTTCATGGCAATGCTACTCCGACAACTTAAAGCAAGTTGAGAAACACGTACATCATTTACTGTGAAAAATGCAAAACTATTATACCCAACGATCAGAAGAAACCCCACCCCGGCTGAAATTCCCCTCGATTTTTTGCATGCAAGTTCAACCAACAACCTCCCCCCTCCTCCCGACAAAAAGCCCTCCTTCCGCTGCCAATGTGACGTCGATGAACGTCCAGATCAAATTTGAGGTTGCAAAGACGTTGTGTCGCAACGTCAATGTTTCGTTAAATTTGCGATGCCGTTATGTCGTCATTATGACACGTCTGAATCACACACTAATGAGATATTTGCTAATTGATTTACCTCTGAGAGGCGTCTTATTCACGTCATGAACGTCAGGAAGTAAAAAAAAAACTTCTAGGTCAGGGGTTCGGGCTTTTGTCCTTGAACCATGTTATACATGTGATAGAACTTACAGTGTTTAATGCTTATTTTTGTCTCGATTTAGACATGAAAATGAAATTTATATCATTATAATTACCAGGTAAATATGTATGCTTTTCATAGACGACCCCCTATTTGTTCATAGCATTCCTAACCTTACTGCTCTTCGGCCTACGTACGCCATCGCAACCTAGAACCACTCGAAAAAGTACATCATTTCCAATAAAATTTTACTCGAGGGTCGCATATAAAAGACACGGTTTGATCGTAGGACCCCTCAGAGCCCATTGGATTTCGAAACCATTATAACATTGAAAAGCTGCAATTGCAATATGAAGTCGGTAGCTTGCCTTGTTTTGTTGTGTGTTGGTCTTGTTGCAGGTAGGATGCTTAGAGTTGTTTATATATTATTTACTAGTTGCTTATAACAAGTAAACCTTATATGAATAGATTCATTTTATTTTTTTTCCATATATTCTAAAATGAAAAATAACGATGTTTACAGTTCGGGCAAAAACAAATCTTGTTTCTTAATAAATATATATTTTTTATCAAATATATTTCTACCGAATTCGAACATATTAATTATATCAAATGAATGATAAGATTTATTAACAATAACAGATCAATTAATTGTTCTTGGATGATCACTATTTGTTCAACATTTTTTAAACTGTTTGTAATTTAACTTTAATTCATTTTTTTGTCACAACTTTTTTCCTTCTCATTATGAGAAAAATATTAACATGATTATGAAGCTAGGTTTATTTTTCCATAAAAAAAGTGAATTTTATTAGAAAAAAGCCATTTTTTTTAAGAACTGAAAATGGAACAATTATGATAAATTTGATCATATGTGGAGCATTATCATAGATGTAAAAAATATAATAAATACCCTATTATGCATAACATGTTTAGTGATTGCTTATTTACAAGGAATCAGTCAAAAGCAGTTGCAAGCAAGATTAGAATTTTCTACCAAGATAAAGTGTTCACGAAATTACATCCTTTCGATCTCAAATATGGAATATACATGTAGTGCCTGATCTCAAATGCCACATGGGCATCATATTCTTAAAAGATTATTTTCGAGTAAAATAATCTTGTCGCTTATTTTAAAAAAAATCATTGCTTTATCCTCAACATTTGGTAGCAAGGGTAAGCTGCAAGAATGTAGTTATAATTTACTCGAATAATTCACTGAATAATTTTTTAAAGTTAATAATCATAATGTATTATATTATATTTTTTGAATTCATTGTGAATGTTGAAAATCTTATACAGCGAACAAAATAGAGCCCGACAAATGTCATAGACAAATAACACGGCTGGAACTTATGTATTAGAATAACAACCTATCTATTTTTGACGCACTGAAACAAACACTGTTGTTCTTACGCCATAATGCGCCGCTATGGCGTTGCTGTGTCTTTACTCTTTTATTCTGATACAATGTGCGCTACAGATATCATATACAGCTGTAGACACTAGCAATCGACGCGTTAGATGCCCCTATGACTTTTGATAAACTCACCGATTACCCATATTTTCTTCAGCTGTTCCAGCTGATACGGACCCTTGTGAACCGGGCGATGGCGCGGACGGATACCTAGTCCGCGATTCTGAATATATCCGAAGCACAGGCTACTTGAAAGCCGATGATGTATTTAAATCACCATTATTTAATCATATATCTCTGCATGGCCTTGACGTATTATAGCCTATGGTGTGCCCTTTTGTGTGCATTTCAATATGCCCAACAACTGGCATAGACCTTATAGATTACAATTTGTCTATGATAATTGGTTTGGAATCTCACCGAGTCTATCTATATTTTCTAAAGCTGTTCCAGCGGACACAGACCCTTGTGAACCGGGCGATGGCACAGACGGATACCTAGTCCGCGATTCCGAGTTAATCATGCATACATGCTATATGAAAGGCGATGATGTTTTCAAATTACAATTATTTAATCATATATCGTTGCATAGCCCCATACGCCTTATAGCATATCATTTTCTCTTTTGTGTGTATTTCAATATGCTCAACAACTGTCATAGACATCATTTACAGATTTAAATGTGTGTATAACTTACCTATATTTTCTTAAGCTGTTCCAGCTGATACGGACCCTTGTGAACCGGGCGATGGCACAGATGGATACCTAGTTCGCGATTCAGAGTTTATACGAAGTACTGGATATGTGAAAAGCGCTGATGAGGACTGGCTTTGCGACAGGTAAGATTTATTTCTTATCCGTTTCAAATCAGGGCTAGTTGGTGCAAACATATGACATGATTATAATATAGTAAGAATTAAAATGGACGAACTAAAATTCAGATTAGTAAAGACAGTTCTTTTGTGCCTCTCGCGCTGGGAGAGCGATAACGTCGCATTTCAATCTAACCACTATTGGGAGATTTATATATGAAGGGCACCCCACGACCTAATTTTTAAAAAGTGATAATTTGAACATAACACGACTTGATTCTTTGAAATATACAGTTAATAGTAAAATTCTGACAAATGGATTTTACTAAAAGGTGTTCCTATTTTTGTAGCTAGCTGGCCCCACTGGGCTCATCTAGCTAGCTAGAATCCGAAGAGGAACACCTATTTTGAAAAATGAAAATAGTTAAACTGGTATATATGACCAAATTTAAGTTGTATTCTAATTCATTATGCCTGGCTACATATATCTGGATAAGGTTATACCCAAAATTCTCAAACAAATGAGTAAAAATCGATAAAAATCTAAAAAGGTGTTCCTAAAAGTCTTGTAGCCAGAAGGCCAGTTTTTAAAAGTTTGTAGCTAGATGAAATTTGAAAAGGAACACCTTTTTTGAGGAACACCTCGTGGGGTGCTCTTCATATATGTCGCAGCGAAACTTTAGTTTTCAGCGAAACTTTAATCTCGCTAGCGAAACATTAATTTTTCGGATTATGTAAATATTCTTTGTCGTAATGTTATTTAGTAAGCTTTTTATCACAGTTTATCTTATACATACGTATAGCAATATACTCATAGGTCACCTAACCAATTTATTAAAGGCTTTTTATGGAGTTCTACTCAATGATGAAATTGAAATAAGCCAATTAATCCCCAAGTTCAGTTCATGACTCAACTCACGGATAATCCTCTCTGGTAGTGTGTTTTCTGTTACTAATACACATGATTGGATCAAAAGATACATGAAACATAATTATTCAAGGTCTCACCCCAAGTTATGACTGTTTAAGTATCTTTAATGTACTATTTTTTCCAACATCATCAGAGAAATTAATCTTTCGCTAGCGAAACTATAGTTTCGCTTAAATCAATGTTTTGCTGCCACATATATATATCTAATCTACATGTATCATAATAAGTTGATCGAACAGGAAAGTAAGATTATTGTTTTTCGGTGTACATGTGTAATGGTTTATTGTTATATACCCTTTTTACACCCTTAACAGCTCAATTAATTTTGAAATTTCAGACGTTAAAAAAATCGTGAATTCTGAATTCAAGACATGCCACTGAACAGTTAGCTATCAAATAACTATTTGTATATGCATATTACACCACAGGTACGATATGCATCCCGGTTGGTACCGTTTCACTGGCCATCAGGGCGGAGACATGAGCACTGAACCACTGGAGAATGGCATGTGTAGCACGGTCTATCCAATCTGGCTCAATGGTAAGTTTATTTGTTGGAGGGATTAGTTGACTCTACGTGCCTCTACCACTTCGGTCCTTCCATTTTCAGTCCATTTTAGAAAGACTATTGGACCGCTCGTCGAGACACATTAGCCCTTCATTTAGGCGCTTCGAAGAGTCTCAACAGCGGGCCGAAATGTACCGATGAGCGGCCAAAGTGTATTTTCCAAAAGGGATCGAAGAGGTCGAAGTGGTAGGGGGCCGAAATTGTTTGGTCCAAATCATCACATCCCATAGATCTTTTGCTATTAAAATAATTTGCATAAGTATATTCCTGATAGGTAATAAAAACATTCAGAAATCTAAAAGTTAGAAACTCATACACGCGTTAGATGCTATATATTACATCTTCATAGTCATGTAGTTAACCTATTCATTTTAACACTATTTTACTATATAACAGGCGACATTCCTTCTGTCGCTGACGAAATCGTGGACAGAGTGGCCTGTCAACTCGGCCTCGATGCCGATCCCTGTTTCTCGTCCTACAACATTCAGGTCAAAAACTGCGGCGAGTATCGAGTGTATAAGTTGGGCTACACGGACAGTTGTCCCTCGGCTTATTGCATTGGTAAGTTGGAATTAAATATACAGGTAAAGGCAGGGGTTTGCAGGGTTTGCGGATAGTATCGTGTGTATGAGTTTGGGTATATGGACAGTTGTCCATCGGCTTATTGCATTGGTAAGTTTGAATATAGGAAATAAGCAGGTTTTATGTTGTAAGGGACTGCCATTGAGTCCCGACGTCAGATGAACGTCATTCTTACACCTGATTTCTTTGGAAAACCATTCAACTTGGCCAATGCGATTACGAGACTATTTAACCAGATATAAAAACAATTAACACAGAAAATATATATCTCAAAATGAGTAGTTTATCAGGGACACTAGGAAAATGGTCAAATAACACTGTCAACCAGAATATTCATGCTCAGATAATGTACAAAAAATGCTTTATTTATCGTTTTGAATGACATTGCAAGTCTATAAAATGTTTTTGATTTGCAGGAACTGAGGTGCCCTGCCCGAACGGGACGTTCTCGCTGAACATGTACACTCCCGGCTGCACAGACAGTAAGTCAATTTCACATGAGAGATCGAGTAGCTTATCGAGACTTTAAAGGTACACAAATTAGTGTATCCAAGGATTTATTTGTAAAAATTCCCCAAGAATAGTTAAAAAACCTCTTTGTTCAATATAAACGCTAATCATTTATTAGATGAACCTTCTATTGAAAATAGTTCAATTTATCATCTATTTAGTAATCATTGATAATTGTTCATTTGAAATAGGTTTTGACCTATTATAATTCTAATACGCTTTGAATGTCTACAAAATATATATTTTTTTCCAATAACTTCATACAGCACCCTTCCCGACCCTGGACAACGACCCCTGGATCTCGTGGCGCGTAGATGACAGCAACGAGCTATTCACGGCCAGAAAACTCGTGATGCAGTGCCAGCACGAGCACTTCGAGGACATATATTATGACGTCACGTGGTACTTAGATGGACAGGAAATCTATGTAAGTAGGACATTAAGGCCTGGCTACTTTGAAAGCCTGTGCTCTTGCCTTTTTGTGCCAACAAACCAGTCCTCCAACGTTTTCCTCATGGGAAAACAAAACCAAGGAGCGGTTAGCAGGTCGAGGACGTCTCCCGAAATGGAGACACCCGTCTCCCAAAACGGAGCCGCCTCCGTTTCGGGAGACGTCTCCGTTTCGGGAGACGTCCTCGCCCTGGTTAGGTAGCTTACTACCACTTTTTTTTATTGTTTCCAATAAGAAATACATCGGAAGACCGGTGTGTTAGAAAATTAAAGCGGGTAAAAGCTTTTATGGCAGGGTTCAATCCGATGGCTGCGATGTATATAATGTGAGTTTTTTTTTTTAATGTTCATGCTTTTAATCAATGTTGTCCGTTCTAGTTGTAAGATCGCCAAGGATGCTAAGCCTGTGTCCCGCCACTTATGTCGTTATTAACTCATATCATAATCAACGTGTTTTCAATTGAAACATAATACAACATACAACATGCAACATACAAAAAGTTGATGAGTCGCTAACATTTTATTTGATATATACCCACACGGCAAGACGTACACGGACGTTGAGTTGACGCCCCATTTTGGGCCCGTATGAAAGTTTTCCGGACGTCCTTATTCGTCGCTGACGTAGAAAAGACGTTTCACCGACGTCGCGTCCGAAACGGACGTAAGAATTACGTTTTACCGACGTCGGAACCAAAAGGACGTCCGGAAAAAGTAAGTCGTCCTGTCAACGTCACGTCCGAATGTGACGTACTATGGACGACACTTGCCGAGTGGGTATGCATGCTAAAATGTATGTATATGGTAGAATATAAAACACACATGCAAAAGAAAGCATGTATCTATTTTGTTCGCAGTCCCAAACTGGAAGTGATGCCTTGTCAAGCGCACAAATGCCAGCGGAGATCAGCGAAGAATTGGCCTACCCAGTACAGGCGGGCTCAGGTCTCGGAGGAACTACAGTGAGTTGATCAAAATGCTATTTTCATTTGATATAAGATCTAATTACATATTCATAAAACTTCAAGCCTTAGTGAGTTAGAATTATTATCTGATGATTTTATGCCAGTTTAGACCTGGTGTCTATAATAAGACATCGTTGCATCTACATATACATGTAAATTTACATATCTTAATCCTCATTTAAATATATTAATTAATAAAAAAAAACTACGAGCGAAAGGCAATGTACAAGCAATAAACAAGAATTGACTACGTAAATGGTGCATATCTTTTTGACAGTTCAATTAACAATTTATTTATTGTTTTCTGTTTACAGCTAAGCTGTAAGGTGGAGCCTCTCTATGAAAGAAACTGGTTCAAGGGAGAAGCGCGATCAATTGACCATTTCATTGGATTTGAGGTAAAATCATTGTATATTGATTTTATTAGTTGATGGTAACATCTTAATAGTTCTTATGAGATGACAATGTTCAATTTCTTTTAAATGCTTTCAAACACTGTTCAATGGTATCTGTTTTTATATATCTATATTGCCACATTTAATTTGTTCGCACTTTACATGCGTTATCAATCGGACACACCCAGTGAGTTTACTGTTTAATGAATACTTAAAAAGCATCCTTGATAAACATGCTCCCCTTACGCGCAGCGAGATCAAGGCGAAGCGAAACAAATGGTACACGTCGGATATCCACAAACTCAGAAAGGAAAAGCGCAAACAACAGCGCAAATGGAAAAAGACGCAAAGCATAACCGATCTCGAAAGCCTAACCAAAACAAGAGACAAGCTCAAAGCTCTGATTACCGAAACGAAAATATCCTACTACAGGAATTTAATTCAGAAATCGTCATACAACCAAGGCGCTCTTTTTAAGACTGTGAATACCCTTCTGCACAAGACCGATACCACCCCGTTCCCTGACAAGTCGCACAGTTCGTTTAGCAATGAATTGAACGATTTTTTCATCTCGAAAATCCAAAAAATCAGAGACGAGTTTTCGGATTCAGCAAATAGTCTACAATTTGACGGAAACAACATCGTTGAACCATTATCATCGTTTCAACCGGTATCTACTGCATATGTGGAAAAACTCGTACAGGCCTCCTCAAACAGTAGCTGCGTGCTCGATCCGATACCAACGTCTATTTTAAAACAATGTACACGTGAGATGGTCCCTATTCTCCACCAAATCATAAACAAATCTCTAACTAGCGCTCAGGTTCCATGCGAACTAAAACATGCCATCGTTTTACCACGTTTGAAAAAACCCAACCAACCTCTGGAGCCTACGAACTATCGACCAGTAGCCAACCTTCCTTATCTTTCCAAGCTACTTGAGCAATCTGCAATTGATCAAATGGACCAGCATTTCTCTAAAAATGCCCTTACCGAGAAGTATCAGTCTGCATACAAGCCTATGCATTGTACGTAAACTGCCCTTGTGCATATAACGAACAATATATTACAATCAATGGATACAAACGAAGTGGTTTTCCTCGCATTGCTTGATTTATCAGCCGCTTTTGACGTTGTGGACCATACCATCATGCTACAGCGCTTTCAAAAGTCGCAAGGAATTCATGATAAGGCGCTCTCATGGCTAGAGTCTTACCTCAGCGGTCGATCACAACAGACGTGCATAAATGGCGAATTATCGAGCAGTAGGGAACTGACGTGCGGCTTTCCACAGGGGTCTAAAATGGGCCCTAGACTCTACCTGAAATACACAGAACCACTCGGAGTATTGGCTAAAATAGCGCTACTGTTGTATCATTTCTATGCTGACGACAGTCAGTTATGGAAATCGGCTAAGGCGAACTCACCCAAAGCCATTGCATCTGCATTAAAATGCCTTGAATCCGGTCTAGGTATAATATCAGACTGGATGTCTAGCAACAAACTCAAGCTCAATCATTCGAAAACCGAGTTTTTAATCATTGGCAGCGACAAAAACAGAATCGCAGTAGAAGAAAACCACATACAAGTTGGAAATGAGCAGGTTTTTGCTGTAGCGTCAGCCACAAACCTAGGTGTAACAATAGACCAAGCTATGTCTTTC